>VOMN01043188.1:0-51941 GCA_014899125.1 Orchestia grillus
TTTGAATATTTATATATGTACACACAACATATGTACACACAACATAAATAACTAAGACACACGCGTCGTAATACTGCTCTCTGAGTCCCGGTGCGGGTAGTGATGTCTGCTCCAAATCCAGCGCTCAGAACACCGAATTTTGCGCCAAAAGTCGTGGCACAAAACTCCAAATGTCGACGAAGCCTGTTAAATGTCTCGAGAAGAATTTTTACAAAATATCGCTTCAAATTCTTTTGGCATTTCATCGCAAACTGATTTCTACGGTATTTAACACTTCCTGAATGATTCTATTTTAAAGTTTTGGTTTTCCTTTGAATGCAATTTCTCGGGAACGCAGATTGTGGCTGCAACTTACAATGCAGTTCTTATCAGGAAATCTTTTCACAGGTTATTTTCATGTGTCCTAGTTCATATGGTTACAATATGAAACTCAATCAACACTAATAAATATTGATAACTGAATAAATAATCAGAAGTTGAAAAAAGTTGCTTAGTGTACTTAATACTATCGAAAGAAAATAGAGCAGAAAAATGTACTTTTTGAAAAGATATACTTTATCAAGAGATATGCCAATAATTAATTCAGAATTTCACATGAAATATGTGATACATTTCACTATATTACATAATAAGCACGAAAATTCTATTTGTTGCATCTTTTCATGCTAAAAAATTCCGTTCGATGTTTTTCATTAAAAACATCTAAACAAGACTGCCTGCCGTTTTCCGGACCACAGTCGCATTAAACTTGTCACGACAAGTGCTTTACTTCATGTGCAGTAGGTCTTAATGTTCTTGGCCATCAATGTGTTTTTTTCTAACTTTAGAGAAGCATTGTTTTATTCAAATGTGTCGGTCACGCTGGTATCGAACCACGATCACAGGGCGTCCATTAGTAGCCTTGTGAGACGTGAATATTGATGCACGTGGCAGGAGAGGTCAAGGAAACTGTGACTGTGGAAACAACTACGTGAATGTCAATATACGGTTTACTGATCGACAGTGCGTCAATACGTGCTGGCCACACACGAATTGCAAGTGACGTCACGACGCTTGTGACCATTGGAGAGGCTTAGAGAATTAGAAGACAGGTGACAGCTGTAGGGATTGTGACAGCTGTAGGGATTGTGACACCTGTAGAGCTTGTAATAATTGTAGGGCTTGTGACAGTTGTAGGGCCTGTGACAGCTGCAGGGATTGTGACAGCTGCAGGGATTGTGACAGTTGCAGGTTTTGTGACAATCAGAGAGCTTGTCACAACCAGAGGCAGAAGCAATCTCAGCGATTGTGGCAATCTCAGAACAAGAACAGGCCTATAGCGAATAGATGACATGTGTCGGTCAAGAGACGTATATCAGTCCCTAGGATTAGGGTAATATACTACATACATGTAAGGATTATGTGAAAAAAATGTAAAACAGTATTTCCCATCGCTTACAGCCACAATTGCAGCACGAAGAAAATCCATGTGTAAGTTTTTTTAAATTACCTAGAATTTTCAGGACAAAATTTTTTGAGATGCCATAACGTGGGACGAGTTACTTTTTTAACATGCAAACGTAGTGTCGGGTGACATGTTTTTAACGAGTCAGCATCTGACAACAGCAGAGGTGTGCTCGAAAGCGCCTGGCACAAATCATAATAATAACTGTTAGAATGCCGTTCAAAATTCTAATTCGCCCTAATATTCTTCAGAGGAATTAGAACACAGAGTTCTCATGGGGTACATACGTTTATTACGCTCGTAATCGTTTTCTTCAGAAGAAATTAAAAACAACGTCATTAGAAATGCTTATTTTTATTTGTTTCGAACTCTGTGAGCTAGAAAAGTGTAACCCGATTCATTCGAACGAACACCTAAATTATAATACTTCATATGAATCGGGAGGAAAGTTCTCGTCTCAATTTTGGAAGAGCTCGAATTCAAACACTTATCATTTCAGAGATCGTAAATGAAACTTGGCCACCGGAATTTGCTAAATTTTACCTCGGTTTTTAATTGCGTTTCTCTCATGTGACGCCGAGTAATTTCCACTAAGTTACATATTTTAAATTTGGATTATGCACAAGTGCAAAAAAAGCCCAAATAATTTGTGCAGAGCACCGTTGTTGGTGAGGTTAATTTTCTTCCTCTCTGGGGAGGGTCGCGAAGAGTTTCCTGATTGATGCATGAATGGCATCCAACCGCGCGGTGCTCGTTTTGGTACCTTGAATTTTTATTTAAGTTTGTAAAAATATTATTTATTTTACAACATCTTTATAACCTAGAATTCAACTGAATTAAAATAGCGTTCAAAAATGAGCAATAATCTTCTCTAATTCTTTAACTAGCAGGAATTAATAACTCAGCAAATTCACCTGCCATTCAATTCAGTACAAAGAAGTGGCTGCTCAGTTTCAAGGCACAGTTCACTATGGCCAGCTGCGAGAATGCCTTATGACAGCAGCCCGTGGCAGGCAGCCCGTGCCAGGCAGCCCGTGCCAGGCAGCCCGTGCCAGGCAGCCTCAATGCAGTGCCGCCCCTCCAGCTGCTCTGAACACACCGTCTGGTCTGCCAGGCCTCGAGCTCGTGAGAGGGAACGACCTCCACAAGCGTTATGTGCGACAGCTTCTCCAGTACAGACTTCATCATTTGATGCTCACTCCTCGTATCGGGGCTCGTTTTCAAGTCGGAGCGCAGGCTTTTGTTTTAGGAAATGAATAATTTCACTCGTTTGCAGGGGTGACCATGGCAGAGCTGCAGGGTAAACGGGCCCTGGAGGCTGAGAGGACGGCGCTCTTCTTCCAAGGTCTCATTGATGCGCTGACGTTCACCAGCGTCATGAAGGTGAGATGACTGAAGACTGTTCCTTGCGTGGTGAGATGACTGAAGACTGTCCCTTGCGTGGTGAGATGACTGAAGACTGTCACTTACGTGGTGAGATGACTGAAGACTGTCACTTACACGGTGAGATGACTGAAGACTGTCATTTGTGTGGTTTGAAGGCTGGTGATCGTCACGGTTGTGATAAGACGACTGATGGTTGTCAGAGACAGGGCGAAGTCACAGGAGATAGTCACTGTCCATTACGGAACCAATAACCATCAGCGTACGTTATGGGCCTTGGCTTTGAAGCATTTTTGCTCAGTGTAATAATTATGACAAGAATGTCTTTCGAATGCACACAACTAAAATTTTGAACACAAATCAAATCGTTCCCAAATATATGCAACATGTATCAACAACTATCTGAAGCTTCTTTTGATGGATAAAATATGTTCTTTGATTCCTTCTTAGTATGATTTGTAGCTCAATCTTATTGATACCAGACTCCTCGGTCCCAGCCGTGTTGTGCTTCTCACGCGACAAATTATTCAGCATCGTATTTCTAGGCTGGTTTCCATTCAGAGCCGTCGAATTACCATAGTATCTTCATTGAGACGCTGACAATTTTTCCAAGCGATTGATTTTCTTGAGCCCGTTTCATTTTATTTTAGGGCTATTTATTGTATGTAATGTTTCCCATGGGTACTAGTGTCTCATTCGAATCTGTAATTTCTTTACAGCTTGATAATAAATCCTGAATATTGGAAGAAAAGTTTTTCACAATTTTACTTGTTGCTCATTATAAGGCTCACTATTTTTTGAATTTAATTAAAAAAATTCATAAGGCTCACTATTTAAGTGTGAAAGGAACATTTTAAAATAATTGGTAAAATGTGCATGAACATTTAATATATTTTATTCCATTTTTAGATAAATGAAAAGTTAAAGTTCTTCACCATCCTGGATTTTTCTTATTGATTTCCTGAAAAGCTCCCACTCGCCTGGGTACAGGCCTGTGGTCGGACGCCCTCTAGCGCACTCTCTGCAGCGCTGAGATTATGCATGTTCCGAGGTTCGGAGATTTTTTCTCAGGAACTTCAGATTTAATTAAAAAAACAGCGCTTCTTTGTCATGATTTATTTTGGAAATTTTGAGATGGTGGCGTGAAACAACCTCAGTGCCAAGAGAAATAATGTGACTGCATTTCTTTATTTAACATCAATTATTTCGTGACAAATACCATCACTTTATCGATCATGAAGAAAATCGTCCCGAAAATTTATGAGGGTGGAAAATAAATTTATTTACCTTTTTTAGTGCTGTCCTGGAATTCTCCGAATACGATTACCTCTGCGCAGACTCAGCGAGGAGAGATGCGCGTCGTGTGGGCACCAGGGATTAATAGAATATTTCTAAACCTTTGCATTCAGTAACGCCAAAAAACACCTACATACGATTAATTGGAACAGTATTAAATGTTCAAATGAATAACTGCACTATAAAAATAGTGTGACTATTAGGCTGCATATATTTAACTTGATGCCATGGTGCTTAAAAACATCCTAACCTGTCATAAATATTAAAACTTTTGTCGGAGATATTTTCCAGTTTAATTCCAAAATCTATTTGGATAACAGTTACCCTACAGAAGTTTTTCGAGATTCTAAGGACCGGCTCAAACTACATTGAACATCCTTCATTCAGGTCAAATATTAACAACAATTCTTACATCGCTGGCCTATCCTATGTGAGCGGCCTAAATTATTGCCAGATTTTCATGGAAAGACCGAGGCATTTCCATCACAAACATTGGCCATTGGAGAGATCAGCCGGGCTCTCCTTGATTGGAGCTCCTCTTGTAACTTCGAGCGCCGTGGACTTTATGAAACATACGTCGTGGTCCGACGCTCTCGACGTCGTGGAAAACTTTACTGTCGGATAAATTTTTGCTTCACTTCCTTATCGTGAATTTCATAAAAGAAACTGGTTTCTCCTCCTAAATGATTTTTAACGATTCACTACCGCGCAATCGAATCAAGAAACTGATTTAGGGAGAAATTTCCTTTCGTGATGGAACAAAATTTAGGCCACGAGAGCGTTCGAGTGACGAAATTTATCCTGAGAGCTCCAGGGAGCGGTCCTCAGGTGAAACGCTAACGCTGTGTTTTTGTGCAGCTTCTTATCCTTTTCAATAGAAAGATCGTGTCTGGCAATAATTAATTGCTGAGATTAGCGGCGGAATCCACATCATTATAAACGGTTCACAAACATTCCTGAAGTCAATGTTGCTTTGTCGTAATAAAAGGTGCGGAAACATCGCGTTAAAGCCGATGTTGTTTCGCCACTATAAACGATACAGAAACATTTCCCTAACGGCAGTGTTGCTGGAATGGACTCCAAACTTTAGTTTGCATTTCATAATCAAGAGCCTTCAGCCTCCAAGAACTCGTATTTACAGACGACTTCAAATCTTAATTCACAATCCTCGCATTTGATTGCAGCAATCAAAGCCCCACCTACACGTACAATCTCATCCAGTTTGCTAGAAGCGTCCTTGATGACTGCGATGATTGACACCAGGTCTAATGGGGGGCACAAATTCCTTTTGAGGGTTTATTTTTAACAAGACTCGTCGTTGGTTGGAGACAAGGCCGTAAACAGTTTCTCGACCCCGAAAATGTTTACAGGAGTGAGGAAGAGGATCTGAGCAAAGTGCACGGTAGCGCAGGCAATTGTCAAAACAGCGCTCACGAGAATGCTCTCCTCATTAGGGCGAAAATCAATCGAGTTTTGGGTATTTAGTGCGGCGAGCGGCAGGTATTTCTTTGATGATCTATTCACAATACTCTCAAAACGATTGTTAGAGGGTTGATTAACAAGAGTCAAACGATTAAACCTTTATTAAAAATAAGGAGTATAAATGATTTCGAAGTAAACTCAGAATCATTAGTACGGATTTGGATAATCAGAATCTTGAACTTCTGATCGTACGAATTTTGACAGTTCAGTGGTTTCGTCGTTTGTGAGAATACTTCACTACTACAAAATTGTAGTAGTGAACAGCGTTGTACAGAACTACGCTGCTGCGTGCCTTCGTGCTTATCTTTCTCGACGCTACCTAGAGAAAATTCTGTCGATTGGGCAGTCGTGGCCCCGGCCTGACACTGCGCAGGGGGGCCCAATAGCAGGCTTAAATTGAAGTATCATGTATACCGAAATGATAAGTCCTCAGAGTAAAATTTAGATTCACTCTTTTTCCCTGAGAGATTGAATAGTTTCTGTATAACGCTTGAGACATGGTTATATTTTATTTTACTCATAAAATAAATTTCCACGCAATAACTGTAAACCGCTTTTTGGCCATCCTGTATTCTACGCACAATTCAGCGCTGCTGAATCTCTCCCCCTCTCCCCCGTGACCTACTATCCTTGATAAATTCGTATCAGGAAAGTTACCGTTCGACTAATTCCTGCCGTAGAAGAACATATTAATACAAAACTCCATAAAATTTGGACCCCCCATTCTCTCAGCTGCTCCATTTTAAAGCTTTCAGTAAAACACGGTAGGAAAATGATGAAAATTTTGGGGATTGCCCTGTCCTCAACTAGTTCTCGAAAAAAATACTCTAAAAATTATCAATTAGGGTAAAATGCGATAGCCGTGGCTGACACGAATTCATGAGTAGCACTTGAATTGTAAAACAGAACAGGCTTTCTAAAGAAAAGTTTATTGTTCTTTAACTGTTGGTGTAACTGCGTAGAGTCATGGAAGGCAAAACGGAGTTCTCGCGGTGGCGACTGACTGCTGCTTTGATCCTAAGGAACTCCGACGCCCTTCATGCCAACCTAGTCAAAGCTCATGACTGCCTGACTCGAGCAAGATCTGTTGGTAGAGGCTCAGAGCAACCGAGATTTATTCACAATGCGTGCAGAAACGGACTAGTATTTTTAGATCGTAATTGATTCACGATAGCTAAGACTAACAAACGAATACCTGTTCAGCTGCGGCTCTAGTGGGGGAAGCAGACCGGACATTTTCTTTCATCGAGCGACTTTGCTCTGTTTATCGATAAGAAATTTGTTTGTTAAGAAAGTCATGTGGCTGAGTAAGGATTCAGGGGCCATATGCTTGAAATGCATTCGCTTCTGAGATATCTTATGCGTGTTGTAAACAAGAAGAAGGTTGCATCTGAGGCATCTTGTCTCTGGCTTCAGTTCAATTTGACGAGTGTGTTAAATTTGACGAAATTTGACGAGTTTGCCGTGGCTTTTGTTTGGCTGCAATATAGGCTAAAAACACGTCGAAAGAATTCTGCGTGTGTTTGACGAAATTTCGGGATTTAATTTGTTACTTAGCCTTTGGGTTTGGTTTACCTAAATGAAATACTCATTTTAATTTTTTTCAGTATTTTCGTTAGAGAAAGCATGTTAGGATAACTACAAAATGGCAAACCAAACCACATGTGTCAGATATACATGAAACCAAAGCAAGACACGTGCGTGTAAGAAATAGGCCGTGAAACAGTGAGGGCATTTTTAGAGCTCTGCTGCCGCTATGTTTGTATCTACTAAACAGCGTTATGAGGCACCCTTCCATTGACAGGAAAATCAATATCGAAAATCACAGTTAAATCAATATACTAACAGGCCTTACCATTTTTCCGCTACCTCATTATGACAACAGTGAAATCATAAAAGTAAAATGCAGACACAGCAGGAAGGGTCTCTATTTTGGTCCACGTTAAGTCCCTCAGAGAGTGTGAATAGCACGAAGAGACTTGATGGCATCTATAATATGTGCCCTGATGAGTGGAACCATAAAATATAGAGGTATTTCAGAATTTCCTTAAAGTAACCGTGAGCTAAATATTTTTGCTTGAGGACGGAAGGCGCAACAAAAAGAGCAAAAGATGTACGGCGAATGCAAAGTTATTCAAGCTCCTTATTCTCCACATGTTGATCCACTCGAACACCGAGTGCTCGGAAATAGAACGCACTTAATCAACCCCATAATGTGCATAGGGTTCTAACCTTACATTCAGATGGACTCTCACTGTTAAAAGAAATGTTTTTGAGAAGTGGAATGAATTTACTCTGGTATTCGTCCGCTGCTCAAGGTACGTTTGGCGGAGTTAGCGAGGAGGAACGCACCTGCCCTGCCCTCTGGTCATATGGTGTCTTATACTAATGTAACGTATTCTGAATTAGGAAATATATTATTCCTTTGGTAATTCTGGTATTTGTGTTCTAAATGCACGTATCTGTTTACAAGAGCCTCTTGAAAGTAGTCGATGCTGTCTTCACCCGCAAATGAATGAATATTTCAGACATTGAACTGAAGTACCGACTTTGTATTTTTTACACAATTGTGTTTTCTGTAACTGAAAAATTACTAGTACTGTTAAATTGAAGCGTGCACTTAAATGAAGCAGAGTTTTAATAGGCTTTCACTAAATTTAAATAATAGTTAGTATTTTTGAAACCTAATTTTGACGATTACAATAACACCACGTTGAGTAATCAAAAGTGATTAAGTGAAAGTAAATCTAAAAACGACAGTAAGGTTTTTAACAAATAATTTTACAATACATGTACAAAATTTTATAATACGCTTTATATTTCCATATTTCTTTCTAAGAAAATGATGTACTCCAAGGCCTGAGGAAAACGGAGAATTTTCGCTGTCTATAATTCTTTCGTGCACTTAAATTCGAGGTAGAGCTTCGAAATCTATTTAAGATTAATGTTTCCTAAGATACTAGCGCAAGGGTTTCAATCTATAAAAATTTTCGTGTGTTTTATCTGCATATATGTTCGTTCTGCTTGTGAAATAAGCGAAGTGTCGACGCTTGCCTCTTCACATTCGCACGATCTTGTACGACTCGTTACTATTTTTAACAGCAGAAAATTTTCGAGCGTAAGCGTGAAATTCTTGCGGCAACGTCGGAGTTTTGCCTCTCCTAGTGGATGTAAAGCCTTAGGAATTTTCACGTAATACAACTTTTCCTTAAATAGTTTTTTTCATTCTCTCTAATTTGAAACATCTTTGTGTAAAATTGGTAACTTATTACCCTCACTATAGAGTCATTCTTTTCATTGTGATAACCGATTTTACATTATTCAAAGCAGGACTGAATTTTTTGATTATAAATCAAATTTGTATAGTTATTGTCTAGTCAAAATAAGTGATCGTCCGGCAAATTAAGAATCACGAACTGACGTTTCAATTTGATCCATGCATTCATTTGAAATTTTGTAGATGCTCGGTTTGGATGAGGTCCTGCTACGTTCCCTGTGCCCTTGCGTACGAGAGGGTGCCGGTTCGGCTGGGGTGTCCCCGTCATTGTGCCCTCTAAGTCATTAGATAAAAGGCTTTAAAATTTCACTTTGTTGTGATGTCAACGTGACAAGAATAGGATTCTCATCTTCTTTTCTTTCCTTTTTTTGTGGCTTGAAAACTCAATTTAATTTATTTTAACCCCGTTTGTCCACAAAACAATCGGTGAGACAATAACATTCGCTGATAATCTTATGCAACACAGCTGTGCAAAAAAACGAAAGTTTACGAATCTTAGCTCGACAAATATTAAATTCTCCGGCAGGCAGGCATATCGAGCGTTTACTGCTGCATGTCTGCAAGCTTGCACCGAAAATTTTAGTCGTTAATAAAAGTAGAGCCAAATTCCAGGTATAAAAATTTTCAGGATTGGTATGAAAACTGCTTTGATATTAGAAAAGCTTTACGTAAACATTTCACTTGCAGGATTTGTTCCAAGATAGTTTTGATGTCCTGTTCTTCGAAGTCTGCCTTCAGAAATAAACCAGCAAGATTATGTGCTTCTTCTCAGGCACGATATCCGGTTTGTCCACATCTGGGTTTTCTGGATCAATATTATTTGGGTTTTATTGAAACTTCCAGATTCTTGACATCCGCACAGAGCACTCACAGAGTATTGATATGGCGTCGTGAATGAATTATCATTATCGCGGCGTAATTTGTAGTATTCGGAGGATGGAAGAGTACTAGTTAATTTAGCACGAAATTCAAAATTTTGATGTTGATGCGTACGTTTGATTTGTTTAACTTAACTTGAGTTGGGCTTAACTTGCACCGATGTTCTCGGCCGGCCAGTTGTCAGCCGTCGCCACTTGCTCCTGGTCTGCATGAAACTTTCGTAATATGGTCGTATTCATGAATCATACTTACATATTGATGAATCATATTCTCGTATTGATGAATCGTGTTCTCGTAATGATGAATCATATTTTCATATAGATGAATCATATTCTAGTAGTGATGAATCATATTCTCGTATTGATGAATCGTATTCTCGTATTGATGAATCATATTTGCATATGCATCAATCATATGCTAGTATTGATGAATCATATTCTCGTATTAATGAATCGAATTCTCGTATTGATGAATCAGATTCTCGTATTGATGAATCATATTCTCGTATTGATGAGCCATATTCTGGTATTGATGAATCATATTTTCGTATTGATGAGTCATATTCTCGTATTGATGTGTCATTTTTTATAATACTCTCGTGAGTTAGAGAATTGAAAACGTCTTTTGCTAAAACACTTCATTGAAATTGCAAATCTCTTAATTCTTGATCATTCAGTGATATTTTTCTTTGAAATAGCTTCCACCGCTGGTAGGGCATCTTTAGTGGACCCTTACAGCGGACCTGTTGTTGTCTCGATATGATATATGGCCACATTTAATGGTGTCAATAGATCAGGTGGATGCGCAAAAATAATCTCATTACAGCGGAGCCAAGACCCATCTTTGCAGACCCTAATTCTGAGGTCTCGGGGCCTTGGTTTACAAATGTTTACCCGCGCCAGGCCCCGCTCAAACGCAACCGACCAAATCTCCAAGTTTTCGAGAAATTTTATTTCCCGTGCGGAAAGTTGGGTACAGCATGTCGCATCTAGATGCATAAATAGAAGAATGACTTGGATGTTTTTTTTTAATGTTTACGTAAAATCATTCCGGGCTGAAGCGGAACCGGCAATCAAAAGGCCTGGCAGCGTGCAGCTAGAAATGGACGAGCGTTGACTGGAATTCTAAATGATGTCGACAACAAGTCGTATTGTTTGTTAGCTTACAGATGTTTGAGGGCTGAAGTGAAGAATTTATTCCTCTTTTCGTAGTGGTGTTACTAACTAGACTCTTTCTGCCGACGAGAGATGTTTCTTTGGAAGAAGGCGACAAACATTCCTGTAGAAGGAAAAGGCTAATCAGGTTATTCGTAACTGATTACTTTTCGGTGTTGTGAGGTGAAACATATTTCCTTTACATTGATTTTAGTATGCTTTGTATTTTACTCACTTTAACGTTTAGAAATTCAAAAAATATGGTATTTCATTTTCCCCTGGAATTTCTGGTCAAGTTTTTCACTGAAACTTAATCGTCATGCACGAGTCCGCGGGGGAAAGCATAGTTGGCCAATGGTTCAGCAATAAACGCCCAAATCAAAGCTCGCACAAAACTAATGTAACTTCTTAGCATGTAATATGCGATGGTAGCCACAGCTGGGACTTAGTAAAAGTGGACCCTGTATTGGCAGAGAATTTAACGTTATTCCGAACCAAAATTTGCCAAATAAATTTTCGAGCCCACCTTGCAATTAAAATTTTTATCAACTGATCAAATATGAAGATTTACGAGACTTCGTTGAAGTCCAAAGATGACTCCAGCCATTCGAGCGCCTATCAACAGACCTAGGAAGACTGGCATGATCGCTGCGGCCTGCGACGTCAAGTCCGTTGGGCAGTTCAAATGTTGTCCTATCACCGATCTCCAGCGTGCGTATCTTAAATTCATGCGTTCTTATTCTTCTGTGAGATGCTTGAAGTGCTCCGAGCAAAGTTTTCTGTACACCTTGGGAATTCATAAACATAATTTTTGTCTGGCAATTTTAGGCCTTTGGAAAAAAGAGCAATTCAAACTCGTACCTGGAATTGCTCGAGAAATATTCTTGTTACGACGCATCAAGCGTACGTGTGCTGGCATTGACTTTAATTAGTAGCTGGCAACCCTCACTTCCTTGCGTCCAGCAGGTAAATCGCGTTCATGGAACTGTATAACGTGTATACCAACAGATGTGCAATGACTGGAGGGTATTTTATCATTTCTGAATGACTATTAAATACATTAATAAACAGTTCCAAGTACATAAACTTTCTATTCTTGACTTCGCATAGAATTTGTAATGTGCAAGACTTCGTGCACTGAATGAAATTGACAGTGACCGCATCCACGCAATAGGTGTATGGCTGCGGTAGCCTCCTTCCGAAGAATTTATCTGTCTTTTCATTGACACTAAAGAACGAATTCATTCCTTTGTTCTCAATTTCAATTGCAAAATCTGCTGATTGTTGATATGATTCAATCATTTTTCACTGTACCAAAAGCCTTCCTCACTAAACACTTTCGTATTTCTTGTATCGTGAACGCTTCACTCACCTGGAGAGGAGTAATTTGATGCGTTGACTCAGTTGCCCACTTGCTACAGGAGTGGAGGGTGCATGTGACCTGATGCTCTACCTTCTTTCCATAGCGTGTGGAAGTCGAGCCACACCTCTTTTACGCTCGTACTAATTTGAGTGAATTCTCGTTGTTTCTGTGGTGCTCCTAAAAGGATGATGTGATATATCTTAGCCCGCATCTGTAGCCACAACACTCACACGTAAGTGCTATGTGACAGTACTGCAATCCTAGAGTAAACACCCGCTGGAAGCATCCTCTGTATCTTTCACGTAATAAGGGATAGTTTGGATTTCTCCATAGCTACTGTAGGAACTCTTAGATCCAAAACCTAAGATTTCCATCCACGAAATTCAAAATATCATCAGTCCCATGATGTTGTCCTCAGCAGCTGGAGTTGATGTTTGACTTCATTAAGTGCAGACTACTAGTACTCACTACACATTGGATACCATGTTGGAGCCAAAGATTGGGTCACGATGATTGCTTCTGAATTTTATGAAGATTTATTCATATTTTGCTGCGAAAAGAGTGAAGTTTGTACGGAAACTTGACTGGGGAATCTCAATTGAATATGAGTAAAGTTAAGTAAAAGTTAAGTGAGACGATAGAAATAATTTTTAAAATGAGCTAACATTCGTAGTAGGAAATGTGCAGCTCATTGGTAGCAGTTTAAATGTTCAGTGGATATGGAGTGTCTTATTTCCTATATTAATGTATTCACTCCATTTTGTTTAGTAGGATTGAAGTCATAAATAATTTATTTATTTCGTTTTGTTCAGTAAAATTGAATATTTCGACCGAAAAGAGTGAACGTTTGATACTCGTTGGAGTCCATTTATTCACGTACTGACAGCAGAGGAGTATAGCAGTCTTTGCTAAAAAATTTCATTCAAATTACAAAATATGGGGAATGGCAAATGTTATTGGTTTAGTTTTATTTCCATTAAATGAAATATCGCTATCCGTATGTCTATACAACGCACACTATTCAGCGCTACATTAACATTCGACTTATGCATCAAATTGCAAGGCTTGTATTGACCTGTCAACTGTCTCTCTGTTCTCCAATACTTATTTAAAATATGCTGTCTACTTGTGGATAACCTCTTTTCTGTTTCAATTTCTTTGTTAATTTTCAGCATAAGTATAATATATTTTCATAGTTAAGCCATGTTATTCAGGTGAAAAATATTCAGTTATTATCTATCTACCGACACAATCGTTCTTAACAAGTCCCTTTCATCGCTCACTTTTATTATGGAATTTCAGCCTAATGACAATTCACTACGAGTCATGAACAGAAACAACACCCTAGCAGCCTGACACACATTGCAATGTTCGAATGACCAACGCGCTTTTTAAATGCCCTTAACACAATCTGGACACTGGAGCGGTCGACTAGGTGTCTATGTAATACTGAAGCTCAACGTAGGAAATGGATCAGAAAAGTTAACTTAAATGTTGTATAAATTCTCCATTGATGTAAACTTCGTCGCAAAGCAGACTTCGTTTCCAGTGAGTCCAACAAGCGCTGGTTGTTTTGCGTATAAATTTTGCAGCTCATGATGATGACGACCGCAGTTGTTCACTTTTTTTTACAATAGGACTTTGTCTCATCGTGCGCGTGTACACAAAACAATGTGCATTCCAGAGCACATAAGCAGCATCCACGCGCGAGTTGTTACCACCACACGTACGAACATCGCATAGTCAGCGTGAAATGGACCAGACTTCGATTAACGTCGCTCTCAATTTTAATGTTGATCTTTTCGGTTAAATTTCTTCTTTCCTTACTACCAGTTTTACAAAAAAAACAGCGATTAACTCGATGTTCAGCTCTATTATGTTATCTCTCGCGTGCTTATACTGTATATTTCACATAAGCAATAATTTCACTGGGGTGCAAAAATACACGCGTTTATTACATTCGTTGTATTCAGACAATGTTATTTCTTACTTTATGAATGTTATTTATGGCCAAATCCTAATCAACAAGTTCGTCAAGTTTGTGGGCTCGGTGGTGCCCTGGTAGTGTGTTAGGCTCACAGCTGGGAAGTCAGTGTTCGATTCCCGGGTGGCGTATCTTGATTTTCAAGAAACCACGGAGTGCTTCCATTAGAAAAGGAAGCTTGAACTTCACATTTCTCAGATAAGTCATGCATTGTAAGGCATTGGAAGCCCGATGATGTACTGGATGTCAACTGTGTTGGAATTAATAAAGTTTCTTTCAACTGATTGAGCAGGTTAACCTCAGGTGCCCATGATACAAAATAATTTAGTTAATTGTTGGAACGTGGCAACGCTGGCTCGTTAGTAACATTCAATTAACTACTTAACTGGTTGAAGAAGGCGTCCAGCTGAAGTGAGATGTGATTGGCTAATCCCTTCCATATCCTGTTCCCGTTATAGCGGTGACTCACTCACACAGTGTGCAGGGAGTGCCTCTACGTCTGCACCACACTCCACTGCAGCGCTGCTGCTATTTTCCTATGTTCTAATACCGTCGTTGCTATTAGTTACTGTTATTAAATGTGATGTTTTTTGTTCTAATACTCGAAAGTTGAGATTATTTCCTTAGAAATACTATTCTACGTGAAAAAACTATGCGTAGTTGGCGTTGCGTTGTTTTGATGGTGACGTCACAGGGCAAACATTTGTTGGGTTGAAGCAGCGCGGGCAGCGGGTGAGGGCCATGGCTGCAGTCGCGTGTTCGTGCCTCCCGCCTGCATCTTGCACCTTTTTAACAAGATTTTGCTTGTATTGAACAACATGTTCGGTGTCAACTTTTCGTCAAGTATGTTTAATTTAGGTTGTAAGCAGGAGCAGGAGAAGTGAACGAAATGTTGTCCTTTTTAAAAATGTGGAAGTGTCTACCCTAGGATGTGGTAATATTTGGGAATGTGGAAGTATCTACCCTAGAAAGTGGTAATATTTGGGAATGGGGAAGTATCTACCCTAGAAAGTGGCAATAATTCATTTCCACTGTGGACCGTTCTAATGAATGCATAGAACTATGATGAAGAATTGGGATATAAATTACTACCATTAACAATTCCAAGCGTCTGTAAGGTAGCGGTGTATCGACACCGTCGTTAGCTGCCCTTTAGCGTTGTTCGGTCTGACGCCGGTCGCGACATCAGTTTAGAATGAAGACGGTGGCGGATATTCAGCCTACTAGTTTTTCGTGGAAATTATTGCTTTATAGAGTTGATCAATGATTAATTACGCCTCTTAGTGATGAGTAAGTTGCTTTATTGCACCTGTAATTGATGAATAAGTTGTTGCCCAGCACCCCTTAGCGTTAGATGAGTTATGCATATCAGGTCCAGCCTGTTGTCAAATTTCGAAATGTCGTCGCTCTGATGAGTTTGGATTCAGAACCCAATCGAGAAATTCTCCGTAATGCAATACATTAGTCATCGCGATCCCTGGTGCTTTAGATTGCTTGCATATGATCACCAAAAGGGCAGTTACGGCTTCATGTTTACGGAGTTATATCAAATAAATTCGTCCTCCTTTGTCGCTGTCGCACACTACTTGTGTTGGAAATATTGTTTGTGATATCGTTCTGTGCTGGCATCCAGCTCTAAGCAGTACCGGCATCCAGCTCTAAGCAGTACCGGCATCCAGCTCTCAGCAGTACCGGCATCCAGCTCTCAGTAGTACCGGCATCCAGCTCTAAGCAGTACCGACATCCAGCTCTCAGCAGTACCGGCATCCAGCTCGAGCCCAGCAACCCACTCCCAGTATAGACTCTCGTTTCTCCCATCCCCAACATTGAACGCGAGTCCCGACCTGCTCGCTCAGTTTGGTCCCTGCAAGACCGACACCTGCTGTACTGAAGTCGGCGTTAGCGTCGAGGCGTCTCAATTTTGGCATCCGTTTTCGCTAACCTTGCCTGAGGGTGAGGCGCCAGGGGCTGTGGCGAGGGTGAAAGTGGTGTCCCCTCTTCCTTCCGTCGCCGCGTCTCCGAGCTTGTGCTGAGCGCCGTCAGGTGTGGAGCTCAGTTCTGGGTGTCTTTGTGCTCTGTTATTTGTGCGAGGCTGGGGTCGTGGGGCCCTGGCCTTAAGGGGGGTCGCATGTGCACAGCCCAGCAGTGACCCACGACTAGCTTGCGCACATCCCAGCAGTAACCCGCGACTATCCAGCGCACAACCCTGTCAATACCCGGAGGTTGCCTATCAGTTCGGTTGGATACCAAGCCAGAAACTTCACCTCTTAGCTGTTTCCTCGCACATCGAAATGATTATGAGAATGCTCATTCTGATTCCATCAATTGTTTCATCGCAGTCAGTATTCGAATTTTTTTGGTAACCTCAAACAGTTATGAATACTGCCGCGGCTTAGGAAGGAATTGAAATGCACTCAATAGTTACCAGTCCCACGGTACGGGAACTTTATCTTTTCTGAAGAGCTATGCAGTCGTTATGTGACATGGAGCTCGAGAACTGAAATTCTAACCACCTTTATCCTATTGACAATTTTCAGAAATGATCATATTTTTATAAATTCAGTTTGATAGAGCAACCTAATGCAGATGCCAAATCCACGTTACCGTTCATTGCTTACCGATTTCGTAACGTAATTTCAAGAATTGATCCGATTGTTTCTCGAGAACAGAAGACTGGCGGTAGAGGCCCCGTTGCCTTGGTAACCCAGAATCAACACTTGACCGTTCAGTCACACGCACACCTGTGTTGGGCGCACCTGTCCTCACAGCTTCATGAATTCGGTGACCTTGTGTTCAGAAGTGCTCTTGACTCTTTTTTCGCCGTTAGTTTACGTAACCTGCATTGCGTGGCAACGCTTGGGTTTCCTCAACCATGCCGCAAGTGATGTTAGGACACTGGTACTTTTATGGTGTGCAGTAAGTCATTTCAAATTATGAGCAGCATTAGAGACTCGCTGATCAAGTTAACAAATTTTTAAAATTCAACCCCACCGCTCATTTTTCGAAAATGAATTTTGTGTTGCTAAATTCGCATCTTTCTTATTGCTTCATACGTAAAATTGGTCATTTTTGAGTAACTGCCTGTCGTTTTTTACAGTCTGACAGTGAGTAATGTAGTATTTATTTTGTCTATCAGTCATTACCTACTTCGTAACTGCAGTCTTGGGCAGGCTGATCATTGTGTGAAGCATGTTTTCCAACGAACTTTCGAGGCGCATGCGAAAGAGTAGGAAGTTTATATATTTTGCAGATGTTCACTTTGGCTGAATAGCTATTATATTTCTCAAAATGATTAGTGTTTGATGAAAGTGTTAGAGAAACTTTACTATAGTAAACTTGTAACTGGACTTGTGGAGCGTCTTGACTCTGCGGCAGACTTATTCAACCTCGTTGATAAACTTAAAAATTTCTATCAGGGTAAAATTAATTTCTGGAAAAATAATGCTACCAGATATAGATTGATTTTACAGACGCGCACACTTTAAATGCGATGTAGTTGAGAATGTTGAAGGGTATTATTTCGAAAATACAGCTCTTCCAGTGCATTTAGCGACCGGCCATCGAATGAAATGACGAGCACAGAATCTGTTCAACTTCTTGGGGAGCTGACGGACCGACAGCTGCAACTCCTCGTGAGCGACGTCACGGTACGCAACACTGAGAGCGATGTCACGGTACGCAACACTGAGAGCGATGTCACGGTACGCAATGTCACGGTACGCAACACTGTGAGCAATGTCACGGTACGCAACACTGTGAGCGATGTCACGGTACGCAACACTGTGAGCGATGTCACGGTACGCAACACTGTGAGCGATGTCACGGTACGCAACACTGTGAGCGATGTCACGGTACNACGGGGCTCCATTATTAAACATTTCAGGTGTACTGGGGTGCAGCTTACGGGGCTCCATTCTCAGCCACGTTGGCCCACCTTCACTGGCTTCGATACGCTAACTTTAAATGCAAGTTTGTTCATTGCGCTCGGTCCATCGATTATTTTTGAGTGAAATTTTTTTATTCGCAAAAAATGCAAGAAACTGGACAAATATCTACAAGCGATTTTCGATAACTCTTTAGTCTCTATCAATAGAGTATGGGATCAGTGTTTCCTTTGTTCACATATTTAAATAAATTTACTCTTAGTAGAAGCAAAGCAGTTACAATTGAGAAACCTATTTCAAAATTTACTGTTGTACATTTCTGATGCCAGGAAAATTTAAGTAAGGCATAACCTTTATATTTTATTCGCACACATATGATATGCGACAACGCAATGACGTCACTAGACACCTCAGTAATGTTCTGCGCCGTGATTTTACATCACAGGTGCGGCTGATGGCTGTGATAGCAGCGCACCTGGTCTTTGTCTCGGGATAACGCTTGTTCTTGCTTGGAATGCTTGGAACGGTTACTGCAGCATGCGTTCTCAAGCACTGAATGTCTCCAGTCGATCGGTCAGTTTTTTCCTCACACTTTCTGAGTAGCGAAACATCTAATAATCACTGAACGGCTGCTCCCACACCAGTCCTAATCGCAGGATACCTCAGGATAAGCGAAGTGTGTCTCCGGCTCAGCTTGCGACGGCGTTGTAGAGTATCTTGCCGTCATCCGAGGGTTTCCTTGCGCTTGGCTGCAATTGCCTACTACATTTTTAAAACCTAACGGTTTCCCTTGTACTTGCTCTCCTTCCCGAAGTATTCAATTTAGTCTTTACAAGTACAGTCCCACGACAGAAATATTTGTAACTAGCAGCGCGTCCCGTAAGAAATGGTGGGACTGACTATAATTACTCACTCTTAAATGAAAGATATTTCTCCAGCAGAAACAGACGTGACCCCTCCCCGATCCTGTGACGGACTCTGAGCTTGACACCAAACGCGTAAACAAAAAAAGAAATAGACCAATGTATTTATAAATACCTTGATTCGCGACGATCTTTCTTACGTTTATATTACAGGTATTCCTTGTCTTGCGCGTCATCGATTCCCTTTATGGCAGAGAAGACGTACGTTTGTGAACCAACTTGCTGACCACCGCCTTTTTCCCTTGACTCCGCCGTCCCCTGCCAACTATTTTTTGTTTTCCATATCTGAGAGTTTTACAGTAATGTTCATCAATGTCATGCTTTAGAGCAGAAAATTAGCCCAGTCGATGGCCACAACTGGAGTAGGGAAGTGTGTCGAGACAATGAAAGTAACCAGAGTGCGGAGAGCTCCTCCGAATGGTACTGCACAGTTGGCTCAACCTGCATTGGCGAGTTATTCTGGTCGACCAAACGTTGAGACATGGGAACGTTGGTCATAGCAATTGAGACATAAGAGGTCACAGGCTAGCAGTGGTGTTTGTTCCGTGAGCTTACCTGCCGTCGCACGAGAACCCAATTCGATGGGAGCGATGACCCTGAAAATCAAAAAATTATCGGCACAAGCCGAAGGTCTGTTTTGCAGCTCTGTACAGATATTATTGTTGTTAGTTTCTGGTTTTTCCTCACATTGAGCCTAGCTTTTCATTATTAAGAATTTCTGTTGACAGTAATCCATTTATATTGCTGGTCAGAGGTGTTAAACTGCACGCTCATTGGTAGTTTCACGGAATAAACTTCCCGGGTCTCAATTTGATTATATTTAAAGGTACCTTGTAGTGTCATGTTTTCAAATTATTCTAGTATGTAATCTAATTTACAATCCGCACTAACCTACCGTAAGAGGCATTTTTTCCGCTACGTCCTTTATACCCACGGAATAATTCATAGGAGAACTGGAGCATTGCAGCGTCGTCTGACATGTATAGTACACTGAGTGTGCTGTTACAGCGTCGTCTGACATGCATAGTACACTGAGTGTGCTGTTACAGCGTCGTCTGACATGTATAGTACACTGAGTGTGCTGTGCTCGTTTCTCTTATACCTACGAACGATCAGAATGATATTTTGATGATAATCTTTCATCTATGGAATATGTTATTTTCACGGAGGCTCACGCACTGACCTAAATTTGTCGTCCAACCAATTTGTTGCAGGCGTAGGACATCTTCCTGGCGTTAGGTTGACGCCTGATTGGTATGAATGGCCCAAATGTTATTCTGGTTTGTAGTGACATCCTGTAGGTCGCAGTGCCATTAAAAATTTCCGTAGAACAATTAATGGCTGCCATTACTGCATCGTCGCCCTGTGTATACTTTGTCTCATTAATGTCTATCTTTACTATCAAGTCTATGAGAGGGCGTTAAGGTCTACTACTTTGCATTAAATTTATCGAGCAGCTGCGACCTCTTAGCGCTTACCAAAGTTGAGATTCAGGGAGTGCTGCGTCACACATAGCTCTCAGACATAGCTGTGAGATGGTTGTGTCAGACATAAGTACCAGACATAGCTGTCAGACATAGCTGTAAGACACACATAAGTGTCAGACATACATAAGTGTCAGACATGTGTAAGTGTCAGACATAAGTGGCAGACTTAGCTGTCAGACATAAGTGTCAAGTATAAGTGACATACATATCCGGAAAATTTTACCATAAAGTTCTAACGCAGGTCAGTAGCAAAAGACTAGTACAAAAACTTAGCGCACAATATCTTTAGTCATTAGCATAAGATTTTGAAACATTGATGCCCATTAAAAGATAACCATCCAATCATCAAAATTTTCGAAATGCTCATAAACTTCAAATCACGACAAGAACTATCTTCAGATATATTTTCAAGTCCCTTTTTTTAAGTACTCCCAAATGAGAGTACAATTTTATCCGCTGAAGTTAAAATGATTTTTTAATTTATCGAAAAATCATTTCTCGTTTTCATTATTTTTTTGCAATACCTTGAGCATTTATAGGCGCTCCCCAGCAGAGGTCTCCCCCTCCTGCGGGGTTCCGCTACTTTAATGCGCGAAAAGTAACAGTAAATCAAAATGCATCTTGAGGGAAGATTTCCCATCTACAAAAACGTTGCTAGAACAATTTATGAAAATCCGTATTGATTCCCGAGAAACTTTGTAGAATGGATGGTGATTTGGTTGGAGGTACAGCAGAACATCGTCAATTCCTCTACAAAAAAGAGAGTGCGAGTAGGCGAGGCTTCGGCAGGAGCTCCTTGAGGCGAGGGCTCGCCGCTGGGACGACCTGCGAGAGCTGCGAAAAACACCGAAGAAAAGCCGGAAGAAAACCGCATTTTACACTGCATTTTAAGGAGCTCTCTCGCTGGCCGTGAGCTGCGTTGTAGCGCAAGTCACGTGTGGGGGGTGGGGATTTCGAGCGTCTTCTTCGCTGATGTAAATATCGAGCTCCTGCGTGGCTGACGTAGATCTTAAATTGGTTCTGGGTGGATGTAGAGTTCAAGATTGTTATTTACTGATGTAGAATTCGAGCATCTTTCGACTGATACAGATTTTGAGCTTCTAGTTGGCTGATGTAGATTTTAAACTTCTTGTAGAAGGATGTAGAATTCAAACTTCATATCGACAGATGTAAATTTTGAGTTTCTTGTTTACGGACGTAGATTGTAACTAATTGTCGCTTGATGTGTATTCTATAGTAAGCTTTTAACTGGTTGTGGTGACTCTCAAACTTGTTGTATGGTCGCGTGGCTGTCAAGTTATTGACTGCCTCCATTGCCTCCATTTCGACGGCCTCCGGGATTGTGAGGCTTTGATGCAGCGTCTAGAAAGAGAAGACAGATGCTGATGCTATAATCAGCTCATTGTCTCATAATATCATAGCATTTATGTTAATTTCTGCAACTAAGAAAGGATGTCTATCATTTTTATTTGAATATCACAGCTTTAGTACTGTTTGGTACAGCTGGCTGGTCACGCTGACTCACATTCGTGGAAGTGTTCATTTAAATGAAGTACTGAGCACTTTCTCCTTGACTGTGGACGTCTATTCATGTTTGAGACCAACCGTACGATGAGTACTGCTTTAATTCAGACTAGGGCATGGCCAGTGATGCAGTGTCGGATTGAACGATTCGGATACTTCTGCCATACGCGACAGCCTCGAATTGGACTCTAAACGACGCACGCCCTAGGCTTTCTCTCTCTCTCTCTCTGCAGCCACCGCCTCCACCGCACTCACTTTCCTCCGGCCCTGCCTTGTGTTGTGGGTCTGGTACTGGTGTGTTGGTGTTGTGCTGCTTGTGTGGCTTGTGTTGTTTGTCCATGGAATAAAATGCCTATGTCTGCACAGAAGATGTTCATTTCACTCATGACATTTGATGCTTGAATACGCGTACGTGGTCGTATGTCGCATGAAGTTCGGTGCTATGCTATGAATTTGAAACCGATGTCTGTACATCACATACTGTTCGTCCGATACCTACAATGTGGTGTTTAATGAATAAAGAGAGAGATAAATTTCGATCGCTCGGCATACCGTTGGATGACAAATCACTTTTACGCGTTGTTCTACGTGTGACCATTGTCATTCAACAGCTCGCGGATATGCGAAAGCACACCATACACACAAAGCAGCGGCACCCCAGTGTGGCCCGGGCGTGAAGCCCCAAACTTTTTATAAGGTATTCAAGGTTGTCGCTTCCAATTTTCCCTGAGGCTGGTGTTATAATTCTCAGTAATTATCCTGTTTAGTTGTATTCCAGAGTTAGTTGGTATAGTTTTAACTTCGGCCACATGAGATGGTGTTTTGTGTTAGCCTTCGTGAATACCCATTTAATTTTCCTTTCTAGTTAGGTTTCGTTTATGGTACACATCTGCTATTCGAGTGCCTTCGCGTAGCAAATTTATTCATGGCCAGCAAAACGTTTGCACAATGCAGTCGTAAACAAGCACTCTGAGTTCGTCTCCAACTGCCGCCCACGGAATGAAAGAGCAGGCCCATCTGACCGGCACGACTGCACAGTGGGCGGCCAAATGTCGCACTCTAAAGCGCATCGAGGGACGTCCCTCGGTTATTGCCAAACTTTATTTGTGTTCGTGCTATGATGTTGCACGTGGTGTATGTGCTGAAGGAGTTGCCAACGGAGGGCATACTTAATTTCCACAAGTGTTCAAGGTTCCCTGGTCTGTACCGACCGTCATGTAATAAACAGATGCTATCGTTTCTTATCACAGGCTGAGCAGGAACGTGTGTGTATAACAACGGATGTAATAAATAGATAGAATTTTTATTCGATATATATATATATATATATATATCTGCGAGCAGCGGTACGAGGGCATGTCTCAAATCAATTACCGAAAATTCGTTCCAATAGCGCAATGGGAGGCCATCAATTTAAAGACCACATCGCTTTGCAACGCCGTCATTCGAGTTTCGTGCACGTTTGTTCGTTGAAAACTCAGTGTTCGGTTAAAACTTCTGTGACAATGTCCACCGATCAAGCGGATTTCACTCATTGGATGCTTGAAATGGCTAGACAATATCCATACTTGGTCAACATGGACCGAAAATTTCAGCAATTTTTTTATCAAATGTGATATATTTCATGTTGGACTAAGTCAATCTTGTACAATTTATTGTTATCTTTGCCTAATGACTGGATCCCAGCACAGCGTTCACGTAAATTTGGATAATCTTATAGCCATGTAGAGCCGTCATTCGACAATCTGAAACTGTACATTATTAAATAAGTTGAAAAAGAATCGAATCGCAGATTCGAAAAAAATGAATGAAAACCTGAATTAAAATTTCAAAATCCTAATCTGAAGTTAGTAGAGGCATTTCAAATTTTTTTCTTGTTCGTGTTGGAACTTTTGAAACTGAAAGAAAATTAATTTACCTCGAACATCGAAGTGAATGAACAATATTGCGATGTTTTAGATGTCATTCTGTAGAATAGAGGTTATTCCTAACACTTCTTTGTCGTAAGTTCGTGTAGAGCTTGCGGAAATGCGGAAAATTTGATTATCACCTCGTTGCTAAAATTATGCATGCTTTTGAAAAGGCTTAGAGTGAATTGGTGAATTAATGGCAGCTAAATTCTCCAAGAGTGGGTCTCGTGATTCAAATATGTACTCGTCACTCATGCACGTCAAACGGCTGTACTTAGTTGCGATTTCTGTGCCCTACGAACGAAAAATGAAATTATTCGACATGTGTAGTCAATTCCAGTATATCCTCCAGCCCGTCTTGAGTAAGCTCAAATTTGCGCCTAATCTATGTATAATGTTGTCCAAATTATTCAAGATTCGAGTGCACTTCTTCACACTTCATCCCGCAATCGAGAACAGTTGGAGGAAGTTCTACCTGAATCTTTTATTTTTTTCAGGGGTACCACGGCTTTCCGAAGGAAGAAATAAGAGAACTGGTGCCGATAACGACCACTGGGGCTATCCTGCGTCGAGAAGTGATCCACTTCAGTGAGTTATCGACGACGCCTTCTGCCCAGGCCCTCACCGACCTACTCCTGAGGCCACACCTCGTGGTATGGCCTCTACCAAGTTCTCAGCAGGACCTGTAGCTACCCTCTCCACATCCTTGTTCTCGTCTTATGTAAGGGGTAGTGGCCACGGACTCGAGCCGCGGGCTCCTCATCTAATTGGCTACGAACTCGAATATTTCCCTTAGCATATCGTAAGAAATAAGGGAACTTTAGCTTTTTGGTGCCAGCTCTCGCACGAGAATCTCAGAGCACTGAACGGGCTCTGTTACGAGGCTTGGTGTGATGAACATCTTATGAAAACTCATACAGTCGCTCGAAAACATTTATAGTTGAATTCTTTTGATGGAATGTAAGTCTTGTCTTTAAGCTTTGAGGATTTCCGACGGCAAAATTTTTTCCAATGCTATAATATGACAAACCGAAAATTAAATCCTATTGAGAAGAAACGCTTTCGTTTATAGTCATCAGTAACTGACGTAGAGATCGGTCATAAAATTACATAATGTACACGATGTTACCCGTACTATGTAAAATGTAATTTACGTATTTTATATAAGATCCTGAGAATGTAATAATGTTGTGGTAGAAACTTGTTATAGAGATAAGTACACCGTCATTAAAATTTTAGTTATTTAAAATATTTTTTGCACAAAGCACGATCAAGAAAGCGAAAAAAGCTTAATATTGATTATATATTTTAATCTAACGGACACTTCTTCACTAATGGCAACCCCCTTTGAGTTTTATAGAATTATTATTTCTTGGGTTATTGGTACTTAGTATTTCCTTCAAAATTTCTAACTTTTCTATTCTATTTCAAAACCTCTTTTCAAATTTCTTAAGATTTCATCTTGTTTCAAGGATGAGATCTACAGAGCCTGGACTCATTTTAAGCCCTTCCTTTGCCTCCCATTAAACCTATACACTTATAATAAGAAGAGCATGGAGGCAAGTCCCAAGCTTGCCTTAGGAGTAAGAGCCTCTAAGATTATCATTTTCTGGCGCCGGAAGTGATTTAGACTGCAACACGCGGGGAGCGCCGAGTGCTTCCTGTCCAGGCGAAATGAATGCCTCAACACAGGGACGTTGAACTGACCACGTCTAGTTCTCTCTTGCTGAGATGAGGGCGAGCCTGAGAGTTTGGTAACAGTTGCGTAAGTGTAAAACAAAACTATTCTACTTTTCCCAATGAGATACAAAATCGTCATGTGGGTTACTTAGCTTCCCATTGTTGTTGGATCTTAGAGAGTGATTGTCGCTCAGGAATTGAGGGTCCCAATGAGCGGGGGAATTCTTTACAGCTCTCCTCAGGAGGAACATTCAGAGTGAGAGTCGCAGTCAGCATCCATTGATGAACAGAGCTCATGACTCATTCTTATATTTGTGTGTATAAGTACATGTTTTTGCAAGTTCTGTTGAAAGGTTTGACGAATTTATTGCGCAGAGGGCATTTAGTTATTTATTACAAAAATCTATTTTTTTTTTGTTTTGTTGGTCTCAACATCTTGAAATATTTCCTAAGCGAAACTCATCGACGAAGCTCAAAGCATTTCCCGTTGAGACGAGCCTTTTCAATTCCAGTATTATTTCATCTGCGAAAGAGATTTTCGATACAAACAATTCAGAGAAGTAAACTAAATAATCCGAATGCGCTAATTGAGCCCGCGTGACCAAATGAGACCCAGGTAGAGGGTGCCCAGCTGTGCGGTGCCCAGGTAGAGGGTGCCCAGCTGTGTGGGGCCCAGGTAGAGGTTGCCCAGCTGTGCGGGGCCCAGGTAGAGGGTGCCCAGCTGTGCGGGGCCCCTCTACCTGGGCCCCATTACTTTTATATATCTCCCGAATATCGGAATAGCAGCAGGCTTCAAAAGTTATTCACCTTCTTTGTCTTTACCCTATAAATAATTAACTCTCATAAGCCCGTTTGCCTCTGAACGTCGTATTGATTGCGCGTATATAATGAGCTTACAGTATATGTTCTCTTAATATATTTGTGCGTGAAGGCGACTGAATGGAAACAAATTTTCTCCATATCGAAACAAAATAACGTCTCTGAGGAGAGATGACTTACTTCCCGAATCGAGTAGGTTTCAGCCTTGCCAGTGGCATCACCTCTTGCATAGCCTCTATCATACGAGTATGTAGCATACCTGTTCTCTCCGGGGCTGGACACGGCTATAAAACATTCGTACAGCCACGCAGCGAATGAGTCTCAAGAGTTGA
Source organism: Orchestia grillus (assembly GCA_014899125.1). NCBI lineage: Eukaryota > Metazoa > Arthropoda > Malacostraca > Amphipoda > Talitridae > Orchestia > Orchestia grillus. Next base: position 26,822 of record VOMN01043188.1, read on the forward strand.
CAAATAATGTCATCTTCCATACATCAAACGTTCGATGAAATGACGCAAATGTTTTATTAACTGTTTCGAAAATATCTCAACAAAAGGTTTAAGGTTTAATGTAACATCCGCTGCTTCTGTAGATTATGATCTGTGCTATTCATGGAATTTCGAATGTGGGTCGTTCCATGCATCGCTTATCAGAGCCCAAATTTTTTTCTGTCTCTCAAGTTCTTGACGCGGGCCAGCGAACGCGATGAAATATTTTCTTTTCAATATTTTCATTGAAACATAATCTGGAAATGGACATGTTTCCTACGATCTGCTAGTGATGATATCATTATCCTTTCAAATTGAAACGCGATGCGGTTCATATATACAGTAAATGCTTCAACTGAAATTAAGAATAACCTAATGGATCCATCCGACCTGATCAGCGCAGATTTCCATTTCATGTAAAATTCAAATTTTACTGGGGAATTCAGAGCATCAACTGCGTCGTACTAGAGTCTCAGTCCTCATTTGAGTGCCTGATCCTGCCGGCGTCTCAATATGAGTAGAGTAGGACGGAGCATTACGAGGGACGAGTTTCAAGGTTCTCATGCCATCATTTTTTTATTAACTTATACTGCTTTCTGAAAGTAACCAACTGTATTTCAACTTCCTGCTCATCCTTGAACTAGTGTTTTGCTTTACGTGTTTTTCGATTACTTTGGATTACGAGTATTCAGTAAGAGATTTTTCTCTGAAATTTTCTTTACCCCAGAGCATTGTTTTATATCGAGTTTTCAAGTGAGTCTATGCTAAGCCAACCAGAGGCAGGTTTTATGAAACTCACATGGGAATAGTTCATTTTCCGCTCGTGCATTGTTGTATGGAGAGTACACGGTGTCAATTAGGTCATTCTCGAGCAACCTATTCTGCGCGAATGATCGTATAATCGATCTTCAATCATGGGAAAGCTCCAAAAAATTCAAGACACAGGATTCATTTGATGAAAATACACCTTGCGTAGAAATTTCAATTTCTATTCTTGCTGTAGTCTCGCTGTCTCTCTGAGGGATCTCGTGCAGAAGAGTCCTGTAGTGATGTGCTGCTGCACGTACAGAGGGATAAATGCCTGTATTACCGTACTCACTTTCCGAAGTAACTTATTGAAAAAAGCTTACTTTTTCACATCATTCGTTTTTGCGCGTCAGGCCCATGGATTTTTTAAAATTCTGATTAAAAACACTGAAAAATTTAGTTTTAACTAAATAAATTCAATCGAAATTGACTTGAAATTATTCTATGTTCTTTGTTATGACGAGGCTGAAAATTTATGCGCTGCTTCCACTGAAGGCAGAGAACAAGGTTGTGGCACGAGGGGCTTATGCCTGTATCTGTGTAGTGATGAATTGTTTCTTCTCTGAGAACCCTTGGCTCTGATGTTTTACTTGAAATAGGGAGTTGTGTTATGAAGTGCTCTCTCCTATCTTGCTGTGTTCAAAAGGTTGACATCTACACAGTCGACCCTTTGTTTTATTAATGCAGTTTCTTGATGCATTTCATGCAGGTTTTTTGTTGATCATCTTGAAAACTTTAGTGCCATGAATTGTACGATCTGTTGACTCATGTTTATTAAGAACTATTTTTGTAGCAGTTGCACATGACGGAGTTGTCGATGGAAGTGTCAAGCTGATTTATTTCTTATGCTCTATTTTCTGAAGCTCCCATGTATTAGAGACACCAGTATTTTTATGATTTTAACTGATTTTTTGGAAGCATGACTTTAAGGGTGATAAGAAAAGACACTTTCTGAGAACATTCTCGTTTTGAACGTGAGGTGAGATAATAATTGGTGTGCTTTGCTGAAATGAAGTATGAAAAATTATCTGAATCATTGTTTGTCTCATAAATCACAAGTATCGTTCTCAATTGAGTCAAACAAAATATCATCAAGCCATGATAAAACTTTGGTTACAAATATATTCAAAACTTCCGCAAATATCATCGACATTTTCCCAAATGCCGACCTCAAACACCGTCGACAAAATCATAAATATCATCGACAGATATAATCTACAATTTTGAAATATCGTCAACAATTTCAAAAATATCACCGACATATATCATAAAGAATTTCACAAATGCTATCGAAAATTTCAAAGGTATCATCGACGATTTCACAAATGTCATCGAAAATTTTACATAAAACTTTGACAATTTTATAAATATCGATGATTTCACAAATATCATCGACAATTTCACAAATATCATCGACAATTTCACAAATATCATCGGCAATTTTACATATATCATAGACAATTGCACAAATATCATGGGAAATTTCACAAATACCATTGACAATTTAAAAAAACATTGACAATTTCATAAATATCATCGGCAATTTCAGTTGTCCCATTCTCTCATTTGTGGAGTTGAAGCTCAGCTGTTGACGCAGTGTGGTCGGTCAGCCTAAGGGGGGGAGGGGAGGAGGAAGAGTCGCCTTGGGGGAGATAAATTTTTTCAGTCTCCCAGCTATTCATCTCCTAGGGAGTTGAGCAACGGGGCATTATCCTTCAGCGCCTCTTGCCTTGGGTAGGATCTGTCGGTCAACCCCTTCAACCGGCTCGTGCATTCGTGCTCTAGTAAACACTTCGTACAAAATTCCGGCCTGACTCGAATAAAACATCCGTTTGTGTTCACGCAAGAGGATGCGAGCGAATTTGAGCTCGTAAGTGATGGCCCTAGCCTCTCACTGCACGATCAGCTGCGCTTGTTCCAGACACGCTCTCGTGTGTACAGCATCGTCGCCTTGTTGGCCTCGTTATTTCAATTCCTTCTTTTTCTCAATGGTGAGGAACTTCAGTGCTTCTCACAGTCCTGCTAGAGAGGTCTCGACGGCCCGGTGAATTGATCCGACGCACTCACTGGCTTCCTAAAAGTGAACTAAACTTAACAATGAAAGTATTCCTACCTCTCTTTTCAAGGAAGGAAAATTGCATCACATATGCATTTAGAAAATAATCATACTTTTTTCGTTTTCAATTTCATTTTCCAAATGTTACACTAACAAGTGCATCAGATTATTTTCTCGCGCCTGCTGTACCAAGTCTGCCACCTCAATTCATCAAATTCTCTTCTCGTCCAGATGTTGCTTGCCTTTTTTGACTGATGCAGTGGCGAGATAGGGTCCACACCCAGTGCGTAGCTATGTATGCAGCCGCCGGGGAGAGTTGTATCGTTGAGAATAATGTCATTACAGGCAGTATCGTCCACACGTTGGCTTCTTTTCGTGCATTATTTGATCTCATATTGAGCCCACACATTCTCGACACCGTCCTTGAACGAGCGAATTTGGTGCAGCTGGCAAGTTTCCGAATGCTGGTTCATTTTTCTCCTTATTTCTTGATCTCAAATTCTTGTATTGATGGGACTTTAATTTGTGATGTTTAATGATCTTTTTTGACATGGTTTTCACGAGCGTTTTTTAGTCGAATTTCAGAACCCTGATGATGAATTCTTGCGTAATCCGAAGCGTTCTTTTCACCAGAACTTCACTGTTGTTCTCTGTATGTCAACATTATTTGTTGTTTTATTATTTATTGTCGCTGTAAAAACATTGCTGGAAGTATCATTGCCTCATTGCTTTTACGTCTGACACATTGAACTTAAAAACAGGTTTACTTTACTGGGCTGAAATTTTGAGCCACTTTTATTGGCATATATTTATTAATTTTAGCTTCAATAGTTTGCTTTGATCTCACTGACATTTGCGCACATGTTACTTGGTTGCATGGATTTAAACGCCTGAATGCAGCTGTAGCAGCCGCCGCTGGCAACACGACAGACGCAGACTCCAGGGCTCAATAGACATCAAATGATTAATTCCAGACGAACACTTTTCCCCCTATTGAGTTCATGTAATGATTCGAGCAGAAGTAATGGAGTTTTATCCTGAGCGGAGAGGTGTTAGATGCAAATTTCTGTAGAAATTTCCTCCGTGCTGAGCCAATGAATGCTTAGACGACGAAGAAGTTTATTCAAATTTAATACTAAGTTGCTTCCGCTTCTACGGTGAGACGTCCTTCACTAACCTTGGTGGCATACAGTACCTCAGAAGTATAATAGTCGGAAAAAATAAGTTTCCTACGGCTGCTTCCCGTGTTTTCCTAATAAATTCTTCCACTAATCCTCCTCTTCCCGTCACTGTCACTTACGTTCCCGCGTTGGCCATAATCCTTGTTTTATATCAAATTTTATTTGCTTGGAAGCTTTGCTGGCGTGTTACATTGCCTCGGTCTGTATGAATTTCTCGGGTCTGGTTCTTCTCTTGACAGAGAAATGACAAGTAGAAACTATAACATTTGTGCACGTTTTGAATTCCAATTTATTATTGTGTAAGCACAACTGTAGTACGGGGTACATTCATACACTTCACTCCTCATGTAAGAATGGAAAAACGGACCATGACGCTTCAAATCTGCTTGAATGATTGACTGATGAAGTAGTTGGTTAACGGTTGGATGAAAAAGTGATTACATCATAAATGACTAAGCCGTATTTTGCATGTTCACGTCGCGTAGCACATATTTTTTAGTCTTTCAAAGTGATAATTACACAAAGCCATTGAGCAAAATAATTTTCTACTCACACATTCTAGAAGTGGCTATTTCTTGACAAATTTCCTCTAGTCATTTTCACACTAAATTTCTTGCCTGGTTTGCTACTCGAGAAAGTATTGTAAAATAATTTGAATGCGATATTTGACCCCACACTGGTCTTGACAGCAGTGCTATGTTCTCAATTTTTTGTTGACAAGTTGCGACATACGAGGCCCTGGACCCCTGGCGGAGGCACCCACTCGACCGAGGAACGGCCGTTGTTCTTTTTCTCTTTCATGCCACAGGAAAAGTTTTCTTTCCTTCTCGCCCCGTTGCTTGTGCTTCCAATTTGCGGTCGTATATTTGGTAGACTTTTACTTGTCCTGCACTCAAATAAAATCGTCAGCGACTGCTAGATTCAGATATCGATTCGCTAAATGGAGGTTAAATTTTCCAACCCTGACGTGAGCCGAGCATATAAATTGAAGCAAAGCCTTGAAACTATTTTGTTCCACATTCATTCAGCATCGGCCCAGCGGACCTCGGCAAGCTGTCCAAGGCGAGTTGCTGGTCTTGTTGTCATGCGTTTGAGCACCAGCATTCTCTTTTGAATGTTGCATCAACAAAAAATTTTTACTTCAATGTGAGACTCTAGTTTTTCACATCATTCAAATTACGGTTTGATTTTCAAAATTGTAAGCGCATTTTTGGAGCCAGTGGGTTGAAAAATCTTAATCGGAGAATCTGAAGACAAAAAATTCTCATCTCAAGTCAGCATTGTCACAACCTCGATGACAGCCAAAGTCTTCGTGACGCACGTCGGTGCGACATTCTATGTTCAAATAAAATGTTGTTGACAGCAGAGTTCATTGGGTGTCAGTATACACTGCAAGACACTGTAAGTTTGTACCCACTCCACAAGACAGCTGCAGGGGAGTGTCAAGGCCTCATTTTTACATTCGCACACTCAGAGAGTCATCCTGCGCTCTACGCCATGTGTAATGTTAGAAATCTAAGATTGGTTCATTTGGTTTCGGTCGATACTAACTTTGGTAGAAACTTAGCAGAATTTTCCATTTAGTGCATTCACTTATTTATTGATTGTTAAAACGCTTGATTCATGAAGGAACACGCGGTACATTATCAGCTATATTCACGTTGCTTGAATGGAATTCTTGATTGAGAAGGACTGGGAACATTTTTAACCCACGTTCTGCAAAACATCACTTACCGGACTGCTGAGAAATTAGGCTCATGGAATTTCCCGTCACGCAGTAAAATATTTTGAATATTCACAGGCGCTTTTAGACGCACACGACTGTGTCGCTGCAGACCGTCTGCCGTCTCCTTTCCAGCCCTTCAAGAACAACCTCAGCCCCGACCCTGGTCCTTCCAAGTCTAGGTGAGGCGCTTACGACTCCTAATCCAACATCTTCGTCTCGTTTAATGACCATACCTTTGTGTAAATATCAAGAAAATGAGCATTTTGACACTTTACCTACTGACTTATGTTCTTGAAAATTTAAAATCTAAACAGGCTGTGCCATTTTATTGACATATTATACTTACTGGGTTCTTTAATTCTACTAAATATCAAGTATTTTCGTCAGTCAAGGCGGATTCGTAAACGAAGTATTCATGCCTGAGGAGAACGGCCACCTCGTCGACACCATCCGCATGGTGGGGCTGCGTCGGGTCCCCAAAGACGAGCCCTTGGGCCTCACCGTGAGGGAGGACGAGTCTGGTTATGTGGTCATCGCCAGAATACTGGCCGGAGGTCCCATAGAAAAGCAAGGGCTCCTCAAAGTCGGCGACGCTATTTTGGAAATTAACGGCTCAGAGGTGTGTGCAAGGGGAGCATACCATTGGCAGCCGGGATATCTCCTGCAACAGTTAATTAAAGAAATTGTTATTCTGAATCGCCATGCCTAATTAGGACGAAGTAGCTGTGCATGTTATTGGCATTTTTATCAACCTGTAGAAGGGTACCACAGGAGTATCAAAATTATATACTGTATCAGTAGCGTCATTTCGGGACCCAAAGTTACGTCCAGGATTATTAGCAGAGGTAATAGCAACCGTGCACGCAGAATATTGAGAATGTTAGTGCCTCTTTTATTCATGCCGCCATAAAAGCGAGAAAGAAAACAAGCAAACGCTTAACAAGAGGTTCGATATGAATGAATGCAGGAATGATATCCTAGGATTCCTGAGCGTTTTGCAACGTAATACGTTTATTCAAGATTCGATTCCGAAAACCGGCTTCAAAATTTTCGTGTAAGAGCAGCCGTTCATTTTAAATGGGAATTTCTCTCAAATTAGGCCTATCAGGGGAACAGTGAGCTGAATTACAATCAGAAATAGATTGCATTCTGCGTACGGTTCTCTCTGCAACATTACAGAGCAATAGCTCGATTGTCAGGCACAGTATGTTTGTTCTTCTCAGCTTTATATATGTGTCTTTTATTATTTTGTCATTTGAGTATTTAATACACATCTTACTCCATCTGAAATGCTATCCTGAGCCAACAGGGGGTGCAAACACCCCTGTTTAGTAGACTCTACTCTACTGGCTCCTGTTTTATCAGGTCCTGTCTCTAGAGGACCTGAACAGAGAAATTCGTCGATGCGGTGAGACCGTCAATTTGAAAGTCCTGCCTGCTCCTAAAGACGTGAATGCGACAAACCAGGTAAACCAACATCAGAAGTCGAGTAACGTCGCTGAAACAGCAAGGAACATCGTGAGTAATAACTTTTTTTGTGATACTTGCATCACTTCTTCTTCGCGAGGGCCTGCGGTGCTGGTTCTGTGCTTCGAAGAATTTTCTCACTGCGATCGTTTCTTTTTCACGGGGGCATGCGGTGCAGTCTAAATGAATCTGCTTCTGAAATTGGGGTGTGAAGTTGGTGCTTCTATTTGGAATCTTGTGTACATACCTTGGTGATCTTCATATTTGTCTCACTGTAGAATATAAACGTATGTATGGGAAAAAATATTCAGTCGGCCTCATGAAAGTTACAGATTTCTGCTGATTTTGCTTTTGCTGTTTCTATATGCATAAAAAATTTTCTTCTACTTTGGTGTGACCCGCACCTTGTCACAGCGATACCAATAAGAAAATGGTTCATGCTCTTCAGATCAAGAACATATTATAGGAAATCATGATCAGTTTCCTAGCTACATCGATGATATAATTGTTAGAATGATTTTGGTCTAAAACAGATGGGTAAAGCGAGTTTTTCTGAACGATCGAGGTTTCTTCACTGCTAGTTTTCCTCTGTAGGCAACTGTTTGAAATGATACATGGTTGTGAGTTGCAATCTGACATTTGTCTTTTTTAAGACCCGACCGAGCAAAAAGCCAACCAGCCCGGGGATTGTAAGTAAGTAGCAAAGTACAGAAAGAATGAAAACAACTACCGATGTTTTTGAAATTAATGAAAATTCCAAATCCGAAGTGAATATGAAAACCGGAGCAGTACCACCCAATACTCATACGTTGAAGTTTTTTATTTTTTATTCGGTCATCCAAGGTCTAGCAGAAAAGTCGCTGCTTCTGCAGCTTCTTTTTATACAGCTGAACACTCTTCTTTCTCCACCTTTTCGTTGAAATCGTTGTTTTCTTTATTTCTTAATCCATGCCACCTGCCTCAATGGAGGTACCTGAAACAGCGCGACAAATCTTTGAAATCTCTGAGAAATTCCTATATTTTGGGGCTGGTTTTTCTCTTTGGACGATTTCGGCATGTGCTGTCCTTAATCTGCACGGTTTGTACGGCTGTTTGGTCTCAAAAAATAAACATTCGTCCTTTTTTGTCGTGCGTCACATTTATGTACGGAATTACAGTGAGTTCTCAATTCGAGTCACACTTGTTCTACTCGCGATTTGATTTTTCGCTCAAAATTTCAAGTCTAAGGCAGTTAATTCAGCCATTAGCACACATCCTAAATTCATGGAGCTTGAGATTTTTGAAAAGTAATAAAATCGTGCTAAGAAGAAGTACGATATATTCATATATGTCTATTGAGGACTTATAGCAGGTCCATAGAAAAATAATTTTACACAGGAAATTCCGTTGCTGGTATGAAGCGAGTACGTGCCTTTATCTTCGTTCATGTAAATCAATTTGATGTGCATGAGTGCATACTTTTTCTCTGAGCTCACCAAAATTTACAGAAAATGCATGATTCATTACCCATTCCTGCTCAGTTTTTCATATATTTTTTTAATCACTCTGAAGGAATAACATTTCGTTTTTTGAACAAACTGACTCTTGACTTGAAATTATTTCGTTATCCTGTTTTGCTTTTTTGCTTCTCAAAGTTTCAAATGCATGCGGTGTTTTTTTCTGTGTTTGTTTCGGGTAAACAATTCCTTGAATATTTTTCTGTTGCATATTTTGCTGTTACTTGAGAGAGGTTTTTGGCTTTGGCTGTGCGTGTTGAATTCTGTACTTTATTTTAATTGCGTGCAGAAGCCAAAACAGTGTATAAAAATTAAAAATTACGGAGATAAGAAAATACATTTTGAAAATTATTCAAACTTTACTCTTTTTTTGCCATAATCATCTGGAAGAAACTATAAAACAGTAATTTTTTAAGCGCTTGTACAGCTCATGGCAACAAACGTTGAGCAAATCTACCATCCCTTGCATATATATCGAACATGGCTTGGGAGAAAAATTTAGATAGCCAAAACTTTCGAGAAGGGCTATATTTTGGCGTGTTAGGGCTGTTTTGGGCTATCTGTTTTTGGGTGGATTTCTGTGAACTAAGAGGCCATTCTTGACTGTTAAGTCGATAAATGTTTCGGGACATCAACACTGAGCTCAGTTAACTGAATGAGTAGGAGGAAAATCTTAATGAAAAGAGAATTGGTCTTCAAAGTGTTTCTGATTTAATGAATTCTTAGGAGAATCAAATTGATAATTTAAGAAAATCCTCGTTAGATTTATTTTGAGATTAAATTTTGGTACAAATACGTCGCTGGTGCTAATACAGACCCCAAGTCACGCCAGCAATGAAGTGCTGCTATAAATTGAGCTGCAACGCCTGAAAAGCTCCGAGCTGTTGTTGCGAGCTCGTGTTATGCCCAGTCCCTCGGTACTGCCCTCGTTGGGCGTGCTCGTACTCGTACCAAATTGACGTTGTAAAATTATTTTAAGTCTTCTTTTTAGAATCGTGTCTAGTATTAGTCCTGATCCTGCTTTGACGCGTAAAATAATGACTGAGTTTTGATGGGCTCAGTTGAATATGTGAATTAATTAATTGGCTAATTCAGGGGACGTTTTAAATGTAATTGAATTCATATCACTTCTTTTGTGTTGAATTTTTATAGATTTTCGCTTTTCATACCATTGGTTTACAAATTTGACTAAACAGATAGCAATCGTGTCATAAACGACGGTTGTTCAGTTCCAGTACATTAGCTGTAATTGCTGCTATCAATAAACTCGTTAAAATATAAACATTAAATTCGGTTATTGGTATTTGCAGTGTTACCTTCGAGCGTACTTCTCGTACGACCCTAAGGATGACACCCTCCTGCCCCGCCACGCCTCCCAGAGCCCTGAACTCATCGGCCTCAAGTTTGAGAAAGGAGACATACTTCAGGTGCGCCTGGTCTGCCGGATGCGTTGCTGGAATATTGTGTTGAGTCTATACATATATTCTCATTCTTCCAACTTACGAACCCAACTCTATACGAGGCCGACGATAGGCAATAGGATAGGACTGGCGACCCCAGGGGGCACGGGTGGGTTACCTTAGCTACAGATAGGCCTTTGGGATTTCTATGTTTTGAGCCCATTCTCCGTCTTTTCATTTTCACACCTTTTTAGTTATCTCTTTTTTATCGTTTTTTCCCCTTGATTCTTAGCTTGCTCTTTCTATGCACAGGGGATCCTGTGTGGGAAGCACAACATGTGCACAGATTTCAGGTTTTCTACAGTCCATACTAAATGATCTCTTCTGTTTCGGGGCAACATAGTTAGAGTCACTGCAGAGCTGCTGTTTAGATTACAACTTCTTCTATTTCTAAGTTATATTGAATGCTCATAAGATATCGCGAGCATGAAATGGAGCGCTGTAAATTAAAATGACTAAGGCTCACGAGAGTAAGTTATGCCTGAAAAAGCCGCGGTGTGACGAAGTGATCTTGTTGAGGGCGTGAGGAGAAGACCTCATGTAAGTGGATAAGGAACACACTTGGGGTGAAACCGAATTTTCGAGCGTTCATTGAAGCGTTCAATTCTTTTATAGATTTTGGCCGTAGTAAGCTGCCGAGACAAACAATTTGTCACCTATTGTTTTTGAAGAAAAATTGTACTGTTATTCGAGCTCCTTTCGAGGAAAATGACTGCCAGGTGCATCGGGCTGGAGTTGTTATAATATGTTAAGCATTTAGATCGGTCAGCTAAGTCCTCAGACATGAACATAATAGAAAATCTGTGAAACCCCCCAGAACGGAAAGTTAGGAGTCAAGAAGATCGTCCACGTACTGTGAAGATCGTCCACGTACGCATTTTGAGATTAGTTAACGTAAAAGTTGCTGAAAATCGACTAGGTACACATTTGGACTCTTGTAGACTTAATGCCGCACATAATGACCTCCATTATTTGTGCTCGCTGAAGTCCTACACCATATAAGTAGCAGGTGACTAATTTTTTGTCTCGGAACTTATGGAAACAGAAAAATACCCGTAATAATTTTATAAATAATTTTCGAGATACAGCAATTGCTGTGAGCAAGTGACAAGTTCAGATGAAAAGTTCTTCGTAAGATTTGAAATTCAGAAAATTCGTCGTCTCTAACAGAATAGAGTTAGTTATGTAGATGGAAAAGGTTTTTTATGGAAGTGTCTACTTGTCTTGGAACTTCACTGATATACCAGGCTTATCGAGAGGCTTGAGTTCACATTGACTTCATATCATTATCTATCAGCCCGTTACATAATATCACAGAGCATGGAAAATAAATTGTCATACATGAGTAGGCGTGCACATGTTTTTGAATATTTTCCTAAGTTCCTGTAGATCAGTAACGCTATATTGCTCGCAATTGCGCACAGCGAGGAATAAACTTGAGCAATGTGCATATTACGTAATTATTGATTACTAATTTAACTGTGGAACAGGTTGTCGATCAAAGCGACGTGAACTGGTGGCAAGCGCAGGTGGTGGGCTCAGACGACCGCAAAGTTGGCCTCATTCCCTCACAGGAGCTCGAGGAGCGCAGGAAGGCGTTCGTGCCGCAGGAGTACGACTTCGTGCACAAGATTGGCATCTGCGGGGCCAGGGTGAGTGGGCCTGTGGCGGGGGCGTCTAGTCTGAGTGGTGGCACAGCATGACGTGTGGGGGCAGAGCGAGTCGAGGAATGTAATGTAGAGGTTCAGGTGGCTGAATGTAGAGCGTAGAAGTACTGGTACATGAGAGACTACAGTAGATCAAGGAGTACAACGCGACAGGGGCAGACAGTGTAAGTCCTGGAAGTACCGAGGCAGTGACGTGTGCAGGTTTTAGTAAGTCTAGAAAAGAGTCTGAGTGCGTATATTTAAACTTTTGTGTTATCCCATAAAAGTTGTATTCAACTAGTTAGGATTCGCAAAATTTAGAGGTTGACTTTTAAAAAGTGAAATTCATTGTGTAGTACATTAATTTATCGCGTTACAAGAAATTAGTATTTTTTGTTTAATTAAAAAATGTTTTCTATAAACAAAAATTTGACTGAGTTTTTCATGGAATACGGCACAGGAGCTACTAAATCATGCACTCTCTAAAAACATAGATACCACACAAAAATGAAATTATTTTCAGTGATAGTGTGCAGTAACACAACCCATGATTATGAATTTGAAGCATTTAATAGCCTGAGTCAAGTATTTCTGAAGCACTCATTTTAGAACAATTGGGTGGTATTTTGACCTATTTCAAATTTTTGGCCGTAATTTCTCTTTAGTTTAACGATACTGTTCTCTTGGATGAAATCTTTCGATATTTCTTACTGAGTTATTTGATTTCCTCCTCTTCGATATGTTACGCACTTCGTCCTTTAATAAACCTCCCGGCTGAAGGCTCAGGAAAGACGCAAGCTGTAAAACTGAGCACAAGAATTTCTGTGGCCGATGTGCTGGGAGCCTTTAATTTACGCTCAAAAAATGTTGTCAGCGCAACTAATTTTCTTATTTGTGGACGTAGATCCTTGGATTTGTGGATCTAATTTCCATGTTAATTTATTTGATAACTTTTCTGCTTAATGTGTACGTACGTTGAGAATTTAACGACCAATAATTGAACAACCGCTCTTTTTCCAAAAATTTATTTCCATTATTAAGCCTAGAAATGCTCGCTGTCACGAACAACATGCTGAACATACATGCCTGTTATTTCATGATTTTTCACGAAAAACATCTGCTGAGGTCGTCAATAGACACAAAATATCCAGCACCTACCCTACGGCCCTGCCCCTCCTCACATGGGAAATGCACACTCGGGCATTGTTTGACTCACACAAATATTGAACGATTTTTGCCTTCTTTCGACCAGATTTCGAAGCGAAAGAAGAAGACGATGTTCTCCTCGAAAGCGTCGAGCTCGTACGACAAGGCCGAGCTGATCATGTACGAGGAGGTGGCCCGCATGCCGCCCTTCATGAGGAAGACGCTGGTGCTTGTGGGGTGCCACGGCGTCGGCAGGAGGACCATCAAAAATCGCGTCATCAATTCCGATCCTTCAAAGTTTGGCGTGGTGCTGCCTCGTAAGTCCCTCGTGACTGTTTAATCGTCTTAAGCCGAGCCTGAAGTTATCTTATAACCTTCTGAGACCCTGCAGCACTCGAGTGAACCAACGGAATGTGATGTAGTACTTTAATTGAGCAAGTATGTAGAGCTGAAGTTACTTGACAGCTGCATTTCTAGGCACCTCTTACAGAGAGTTGTCTTGTGATATTTTTTATTTTCAAATATGGGAATAGATGTATCAAAATTTGTCCATTTAGGAATAAAACATACCCTCTTTGTTTGGGTCTCTGAAGATTAGGGACACAAAAACTTATTAACGCCTATGATATATTTCAAATATCTATGAAACAAAAGTAGAACAAAGACCTCATCAAATGATATGTGGTTAGTTTTTACTCCCCAATGTACGCGTAGTAACATATTTAAAATTTCTGTGAACTTAGAACTGTTGTTTAGCGTCAGTCTGTAAATACTCTTGCGTCATGAAAAGCTTGTTGCCTCTTGTGCAGATACTTCCCGGCCGATACGGGATGGAGAAGAGGATGGCAAAGCCTACCATTTCACTAGCCGGGATGCCATGGAGATTGATATCAGGAACGGTCGCTATTTAGAGTACGGCGAATTAAATGGCAACTTGTACGGCACGAAGATAGACAGCATTCTGGCGGTCATAAGGTCCGGTAAAATGTGCGTCCTCGACTGTTCTCCCGACGTGAGTGTTCGCGATTAGGTTTCGTTAGAGAAATTTGTAGGAAATTTTGAGACATTCATGAAAATACTTTGTAAGAAACGTACGAAAAGGGTAAAACATTTTTCAGAAGGTGAAGTCAGAAAAATTTATTGAAGGATAGGCAAATATATATTAATTTAAATTTAAAAGTAACAGAGCTTGCTGAAATTTACAGTTTTCATTATCGATTTAGAAACATTTTTATAGAGTTGAAGCGTCGAGTAGCATTGCTTAATATTTGTGAAGGAAGTAGAATCCTTAGTTATGTCACTGCAAGACTGAGATCTGACAAAATAAAGGAAAAATAACGATTTGGATAACTACAGAACGAGTTACATTTACCCTTTTTGTGGCAATTGCATACTTTCAAATTTCTTCACTCAATGAAATGAACCTTAATGAAATATTGATAAAATGGAATTTAAATTAAATTGATTATTCAAAAAAAAAGTTTGATGCACATCAGAACTAGCTGGAGTAAATGTTAACAAATCACCCATCAAATTACTTTCATCACTTAAAACACTACAAATGTTTACTAGGCCAAAACTCGCGTAGTAGTGAGAGAAATCAATTCCTAAATTGACTGCGTACTTGAAATTGATTTTCATACCATAGACGTCAATAATATTTGTAGGGCTTACAAATTATTTAAAAAATTTCAAAGTCATTGCGATGGGCTTCGAAATTTATTAAGTTAAAAACCATTTTCCCAGAAACTCGAGTAATATTCATGGACTTCAAAATCATTATGACGAAACGTGAAATTTTTTTTCTGTGCTTCGAAGTCACTTCGATTCGGATTATGAAATTTTTCGGCTTGCCCGCAGAGTCTGAAGTTCTTGCACAACTCAAGCGAGCTGCTGCCGTTCATCATCTTCCTGGCTGCACCAGGCATGGACCAGATCAAGTACATGTACGCCGAGAAGAAAGGCTTCTACGGCTCCTCCGCCAAGAGCACCACGGTGAGACTGCCTTCGTATTCGTGAAAGTGAACACGTCGATAAAAAAGTGGTAAAAAAAGTTGTTGTTACAGCAAGCAAGTATTTTTGCGGGGCTGACTGAAGATTTTTGAACATGTGTGTTATTTTAAAGTTAGGATGTGAATCATGTAGTAGGAACTAGAGAAACTTCTTGACTTGGAAAAAAACTTAATTCTACATCAAGTGGAATGAGGTGAGTCATGTTCTTATTTTTCATGTTTGTGAGCGATGATGTTGATGTGTAAATCCTCATCGAAAGAACTAATTTTTCCTTAAATTTGAAATGTAATTATTTTTTTGCTATTCGTTGATATAATCAAAGGTATTTTCGATTTTGTATTTTTTCGTTACCTGAATGATATGTAAACGTATTCGTTTATTATTATTAATGTTTTATTATGGCTTGATATCTCAATTTTAATTTTCATTCATTACGCTAGGCCGAAAAGTAAAGCCAATCTTAAGTGATTGTTGTTAATCTTGGCGGTAAACTGTTCGATAGACGCTCACCTGTGTGTCATTTCTGTGGCTGATGTCCTCAGAAACTCGAAATTCCTGAATTTTTTAGATACTGAGGAGGTTCGTGTTCATCTCCTAAAACATCGTTTAGCAGCCTCATCATCACTCCCGACTCACTCGAGCGTTACATTTTACAACACATTTCTGCAGTGCAATGCCGCAACCTGTACACTCCTGCTGTGCAATGCCAGTGACCTGTACACTCCTGCTGTGCAATGCCAGCGACCTGTACACACCTGCTGTGCATTACCTGCAAAATTTACCTCGAGTCAAGGCCTATTTTGGGCCTCCAGCGATGATGAGCTCACGTGCCTGGAGCTTGCTTTCATTTGAGCCTGAAGCTTGACGCTAGAACTCAGTCCTGCCTCTTTGTAACAATTCAATAACGAAGATATAAAATATATACAGTTTTGAACAACTTATTGCCACAGGATATACACCTGTTGAATATTACGGACACGGATATCTTAGGCTATTTCAAAGGACAGGTTCAATTACGACTACTTCTGGACCAAAATAAGTGATGTTATTTCTAGGCATTCCGTTAAAACCGCATTCGAGAGCAGACATACATATATTGATATATATTTCATCATAATTATTGAACAGAATATGCGTATACTACATTCGCTTCTAATAACAGATTCTAATTCGCTTCTTTTCGGCTAAACTAACATTTGTGTTCGCACTCAGTTTGACCGCCAGAGCTCGAGTCGCTACAGCTCAAGGAGAGCTCGCACGCTCGAATCCCTTGCATCTCTCTACGAGGTAAGTACATTTACTCATTCTTCAAAATTCCCTTTTTGAAACTTATTTATATCTGTATCTACTTTTTTGATTAAGTCACAAAGTACCTTTAATCCTTCATTTGATTTGCTATTGAAGTTGGCTAATTATCACTAAACGTTAGGTTAACGCACCTATAGAATATTAGGGCTAAGCCAAGCTGTAGTATGTCATGCAGAGAGTTGATACGTTGACGTGCACCCTCATACCTAACTCGGACATCACAGTAAGAGCTTATGATTCATCTAGGAATGTATGTTAGTTTTGAAACAAATGAGTTTATCTAAATAGAAAACTGTTCGTTGCCAGAAATTTTGGGCGCAACAGTTTGTTATCTCTGTAGAGCTCTCAGTCACCTATGTGTAGGAATGCGTCAATTGGGGCTGTCGGATTTTGTTTTGGTAAAATGGTGGAAAGCTTTGAAATACATGTTGAATGTTTTTTTATAAAACTTTGATTCCCTAAAGAAAATGACTCTCAAGATCCAAGAGGCCTTCAGGGGACGAAGTAATAGACATTATTCGAGGACTATTATTCGTAGCTGTGAGATGCCAGTCGCTCCATCTCCGAGGGTCTGACGGACCTTATGACTCAGGTCCAGCGGGGGATGATTTAGTTTTAAATAATATTGAATGCTTTGCCGGTGTCCAAATTTGTTTTCATATCGTCAAAACTGATAATCATGCGGAGCTTGCTCACACTGCCTCGCTCATCAGCAGTCAGCCGATATTAACTGTTGCTATACCGCAAAAATAATTAAAATATGCGTGTATCGGTCGTCAACATTCGAGTACCAAATCGTGCCTCCTTACCTGCATTTGATTTCGCATTAAAAATTTGGTTCACTTAATTTTATGAACGACCTTCTACACGAGGATAAGTTGAAGTAACAGTATTGATTTTATCAGGCTCCGAGTTACATTACAAGCGGTGGTTTGTTTAATGCTTCCATTGTACAAATACGTTTATGAACATTTTTTAAATTTCCGTTTTATATTCTAGGAGGACGATTTCAAGAGGACAATCGACGAAAGTGCTCGCCTCGAACGATCGTACGATAAATATTTTGACATCACGATCATCAACAACGATCTCAACGATACGTTCGACCAAATCATGGATTCTCTGAACAGACTGGCAACGGAACCGCAGTGGGTGCCGGTCACGTGGGTCTACTGATCAATGTTTAGCCGTGGCGGTGCAGTGATAATTTATTGAACTGGCGTTGACCGATCATTCTTTGGTGGTGAGTGTGGAGATTTGATCGATTGGCGCTGTTCAAATAATCGTTTGAGGACTTCATGGTCTTTTAGTACCGCTTGATGACTGTGTGATGGAAGTTTAATGGAAAGCCCATTAAGTTTTTCATGCTGCTGCAGGGAAGATCCCGCTTTGTATATTTTTGAGGTTTATGAGTCATAATTAGATGGAAACTGGAGAACCGGAAAGATTTCTTTGTTTGTGCTCTGAGGATAGTACGTGAAGCGGAGACTGAAGAATGAAAGTCTTAAAATGCATTTAAATCTTCATCAGTTAGTAATTCGAATCTCTCTTTTTCACAATGCATTTTTTCCTGAAATGTCATTGGTAAGAAATCAACTGAAATAAAAAATTAAAATAATTTTAAAATATTTTGTTAGGAAATTTGCTTTACTACACGAGCCAATTCGATGCTCTGTGAATTCTTGAAAAATGCTACGGATCGAAAAGACCAGCAGAAAGAAATACTTATTTTACGTTCGCGTTGTAGGACCAATGATAGGACTTAGCTGTTTATTGAACCCAAGTTTAGTACGTCGGTCCAAATACGAATGTCGTTTAAAGCGCACCTGATATGCTGCGACCATCCTGAACTTTGGGCCCAATTAGAGGAGCAGCGTTGGTGATGTCACACGATCTCTATTGTTCGTCGGAGATTCAAGCCCGAACTTCACCAAATGACGCATTTGAAAATAAGATCGCGATAGAGTTTAAAAACATACCTTTGGTTTAACAAAGTCGTATGTTTTCTGTTAATATTATTTTTGGTCTAGTTGTCTCATTCTGGAGTTCGACTCTATCTACGAGTCTCTGGCCGGGCTGGTGGTGGTGTGCCAGCAGCAGGGGACTGAACACATTAGGGAGGACGAGCGCACCAGACGAGGCCCAGCGCGGGTGCTGTGCACGGTCGAGTGTTGTCGCCGTTTCCCCCCAATGCGCTGCTGTCTACAGCTTAATATTGCAGGTTTGCGCTTGTTTTGTCTGATGAGAGGACCGTGAAGCCCTGTCTATCTTTTCCGCTGGAACATATGCAAGTATTGGAAATTTCGCGCGTGCCCAAGTATTTCTTTCGATTTTATATGAATTCATCGAAGGACAGCGAAAAAGTGAGACTGGGAGTCTAATTGCGGCTTTCATTGAGGCCTGATTATCTGTGAGCGCAGTAGCCAGTGATTCATATTTTGGTTAAAGATAGATAATGATTTTTAAATATTCAATAAATTTTCTGACCTGCTGAGTCTATTTTATTTGATTTGAATGAATTTCTGAAGTTTCTAAACGCATTCATTTTTTGGTTTTCAGTACGTTTGGTTCGTAATGTATTAAATCTTTCAGTTTTTTCTGAGTTACTAAGGACTACCTTCACCTTATATAGCGCATCTTAGATCTCACTTTTTCATCTCAGATCGCGAAAACTTCTCAATTGTTTCTAACTGAGATATTCGAAGTCTCGTCCGCTCATCCTTACATAGAAATGTTCTTCGAATATGGACCAACTGATAAAACGTGTAACAAATGAAACTTTTATCAGCAAGTCGTGCTAGCAGGGTAGAGTATTAGACAAACACATAAGAACAGTGGGAGAGACTTGGTCTCGCGGGCCAGTCGCAGGAGGCAGGGCTCCTGAGCGCACCAAGGGCGAAAATCAGACTAGCACCGGCAGGCTTATACAATGCAGCCATGTGCTAAAAAGCTAATAGTGCCAGCCCCAAAAACAAATATTTTCATACTTTTAAACAAATGAAACATTTTAGACAAAACATTTCAACAAATGAAGCATTTCAAACAATGATAGAGCTGATAACGATACTTTTATTTTTTATTCTGTAGGAATCAATATCTCGGGGTTATGTGATTGTTCCCGCTCTCCCAGCTCAGATTCTGCTCGTCCATGCGGTGCTAGGGAAATTAGTCCAAACCCCCACCTCAGTAGGCCTCATACAGCACCACCTCCACGAGGACGGCAAGTCGGAGAAGCTTGGCCTGCTGCACTGTCGTTTTAGTTAACGGATGATTCCTTGACCCCGCATGGAGACGCTCGGGTCACGTAACGTGGGGCCAGAGCGGGACACTCGCGTCACGTTACGTGGGGCCAGAGCGGGACACTCGCGTCACGTGACGTGGGGCCAGAGCGGGACACTCGGGTCACGTTACGTGGGGCCAGAGCGGGACACTCGGGTCACGTTATGTGGGGCCAGAGCGGGACACTCGCGTCACGTGACGTGGGGCCAGAGCGTGGCCCCACTCTTATCTTCATTTCTTCTCTCACTGTCGTGGTACTTGCAACACAAACATTGCGTAGATTCGCACTTGGAAAATGAAATATTACACCTCATACTTTTTAGCTATTGCTGTGGCTTTTCAGGGATCAAAGAATCTTATTTCTTAGAATCAAACAGAAATTTTTAGAATGAGAAACACAGTGTCGTTGTTGCGTTCTCAGCACATCATAGTACAAACCTTAAGACCTTCATTTTCTCAGTTGGAATAATCCATCGCTCAAAATTATGGCTCTAGCACAATCCATTGCTTAGAAATTTGGCACTCCCACAATCACCAAGTATTTCTCCACCGCCGCCACCAGCGTTTCCTGACCTGAGAAGTATTTCTATTTGAATGGCTCAACTTGAAAAAATGTATTATTATGATTTAGAAGAGTGGATACCACAACAAATAAAGTATTAAAGCAGTCTTTGTGAATGAACCTACTAGCGTTCATGCTTATCGTAGTATTGATGACGGAAAAGTATTAGTTAGTATTGCAACTTTCCCAGAGAAGTTCATCCCGTAGAACGTGAAAAAACACCAGATGTACTGACAAACAGCTTCACTAACACTCGATACATACTAAATAATTAACACAGTTTATTGTCAGTGCTCCTAAAATCGCCTTTTAGTTCATTGAATACGGATTTTATTGGAATTTTCACATGGATATAGAATCTGGGTTGAAGAAATGTTTGTTCTATAGCGAAAGATTTGCAAAGTTCTAGAGTCGAATTGATTAAAAAACTATTCATGTACTACATTGAAATTTTTAGACGTACCTCAATAGATATGGTGAAGTCACAAGTCCAAGAATTCTTCAACAAGAAGTATAGCATCAAACGACTTCTGTTTTTTTCTGTACGTATGATTTTATGTGTTTTTTGCCCATGCTTTCTGTGAGTGGAATTATTTATCCATCCACCCATTAACAAACTGTATTTTCTACGCATGAATATAATTTATTCATTCAGAAGAAGGCTTTTGTTCCGTTTCGACGTTCGTGAGTACAAAATATTTCCGTAGAGAGTGGGTCTGCATGCCCAGCAGAGCGACCAGCGCTCCCATGCCTTGCTGTGGTTGGCAACTGACACGACCATCACCCAGTCCATAATACGCTTCTATATTTCTGCTAATTAAATGCCAAGTGGAGAGGTGTATATGGCACCAATAGTTTCTCCAATTCAATAGCTTGGAGATCAGTGCTTTAAAAAGGTTAAATTCAGCAATGAATTCAGAAAAAGCTATATTTTCTGAATAACGTTTAATTAAACAGCATTCGGAACAATATTTATCCGCCATTTTCGGTATGAAAAGTATGTTCAAGTTCAAATTATTAGTCACAGGGCTCATGAACATAATTTATAACAGGTTTATTTATCCAGTGTAAACTGTAACTGGAAATAAGTTTGCCACTCGAGGATTTTTTGATGTAATCGTGTTGTCAGGGAACCTCGGACGAATTATGAATTTCATACACAAAAAAGCTTACTCGTTCATTTTCGCTACATTTTCTCTTAGTTTATATTTTAAAAATGCTATGCTTATCTTTAGAACTATCGTAAATAATTAGAGTTAAAGAAAACCGAACTTTAGTTGATGATACAAGTCTCAATTTATGATAGATCAACACTTAATTTAATGAGCATTGGTCTACAACGTGCAGCAACAGGGGCGCACCGAAGAGGACGGAGATAAGCTTGTACGATGTGAAAACTTTTGCTATATATGTGTTTATTAAGTGCTAAAGTCGGTCCTAATACAAACAGGTAGGGTTTGCACATGGCCCCCATTTAACTCGTTTTAACAGAATTCAATTGTCCTTTCTTTTTCATATTCATGTCACTGTGACGTGAGCCTCATATTGTAATTATTCAGAATCATCAGACGCCCATGTGCCCTAACTTTCTTAATGTTGAGCACGGAACAAATGAAATGTACACATTTAGTCGGAAAGGCTAGTTGTGTTCGTCTAAGGTCCAACGGTCATATTTTTAAGAAGTATTTATAATTAGAGTCATTTAGATATGTAAGGCCATCTTGTTTAAAAAAATCTTTCTCACCGTGCTGTTTTAAATTGTTTACTGATGACATAAGCTCATTACAGGTGTTATTGAAATAAATGAAGGTCTCAATAAATTTTTGGCTCATGTTCGAGATAATTCCTGAAAAACTTTTCCTTTCATTCAAAATTTTTTCCCTCACAAGTCACAAGCGCGTTATGAATTCCCTGGATGTCTTACTCAAAGACAATTTTCATTTGAAATTTTGTTACGCCTTCTTTAAATTTTTTAAGAAATTAAGGGTTTGGCAAGCATCACAACAATTTCATTATCTGCTGACGAAATTACAAAATTATACATCAAGTGTGGAACCCTTCAAGTTGGTTAATTTGGTCAAAACCATGAACTATAAAAGTGTGACACAAGGTTATTTTACTCGCTCGCGTCAACCGAAGAATATGTCGATATATATGTAGGGAAGGCGTTCTTCATTCTCAATTATTGGCTACTCTCAGCAAGTTTTTTTTCACTGTCGAGAATAATTTAATTTTTGTGCAACATTGCTCGCTACTCTTTTACGCCTGGCGGTCAAAATCTGACTTTAATTATTAAAACCTGGTGACTGAGTTTATTAATTAAGACCTTGTGTCTGAGCTTATTGTTGATTAATTAAGACCTGGTGTCTCAGTTTATGAATTAAGACCTGGTGGGTGCTTCTGTCGTACTCCTTGTAGACCGAAATTCAGTGCGACGAGCCAAATGTATTGATTCGGTTTCAAAGTGAGATTTTATTTTGTTTTATTTGTAACTTCGTACCAAATTTTAAATCAATATTTTCTTAGTAGTATAGAGACCACCTTACAAGGCTTTAAAATTAAAGAAAGATGCAGCCATTCAAGAAAGATGCTTTCTAGGGCTATTTATCAAACGATTGGGGAAAGCTTCAATGGTAATCTACTTGATGGTAAAATGGCTAAAATTCGTGCTGTCATGTATTAAATTTATTTTGGCGCCGACATCATAGTTATAAATGAGAGTGAACTTATTTTGAAACGCTTGGGAAAAGACAATAACGAAGCCGAAAAGCTGCTCACTAGCGCTAACATGAAGACTGTCTTGGGCCCTGCTCCACAGTTGTTGCTCTCACTACACCTTCAGTCGCATTAAAACGAGGATATTTTACAACTTAGCGATTCTGTGTTTTGTAGTGCGGACGTATCTATAGTTCAAACTCGTGCACTCGCGGGGAAACTTTAATTTTTATTGCAAATCAAGGATACCCCACAAGAATATACATCGCTCCAAAACGTAATACAGGAAACAGTTTGATAACCTGACATTTTTGATGCAGTTTCTTCAAGCAACGTCATAATGAAAATTAATGTATTTTATCTTCATTGTGAATGTTTTGAAAACTAGGGTTAGGGATGTTATCTTATGGAATCAGGTTTTAAAATTAAGTTGTATTTGCTAACAATTCAAGTTCAGGGAGCTGCATTTATAATTTCTCGTCCAAGGCGGTGCGGCTCCTGCACCTGCTGATGAAGCAATCATGCACCGTCACCGAAAACGTCGCTACCTGCAATTCTGACTATAATCCCCGTTCATATCTCTGTAGAAACGCATCGCTTTAGTCGCATGAACGTATTTTTGATTACGCACGTCGCTGTACGAGTTGACGTGCGTCGTGTTGCACCGTCGTTCATCATAGCATGAACATCGACTGTAAGATGGCTCACGAGGAGCTCTTTTAATACTTCTCTTAAAATGTGCAAGAGCGATTCGAGGAGAGCGAAGTAGAGACGGCAAAGCGTCCAGTTCGTCTAGAAATACGGGATATTAATGACAAGTTGACTGTGCTGTAGTAGGAAGAGATGATGCAACGAATGGTACATCGCATGTGAGTGCGTGTGAGAATGTATCTCAATACATTCAGTTTCTGGTGCTTTGTGAAGACAAGGAAAAGTTTATCCGCAACAGGCGGCAAAATGCTGCTCCTATTATTTTTCTGAAAAAAGATTTGAAAAATCTTACTTTTGAAGATTGCTTGACTCTGGAGTATTAGGTAATCTGAGTAATTCTTAATTGACGGTGATAAGTTTTGAAATATTGTACATTCTGGAATCAAGGTGGTTTATTATCTGACGGTAATAGTGTCAGCAAAGCGCTGAAAATAAGAGCAGGGAAACAAAAAGTTAACTGCACTCTACAGCGTCATGGATGATGATTGCGTCGTACGCTGAAAAATTTCATCTCTAACCTATTCATTTCTATGAGCTGAATGCGTACGCAATAACTGTCGAACGTTTGCGTGAAAAAGGTGTACGGACCGGCAGTCTGTTGCAGAAGAGAATGGTTCCCGGTGAATGAGAATCATGAAAGTCAAACTTCAGGTCGCTGAGTGTTCAAATGTTCGAGCCTGCGTTCGCAACTATTGTATAGAAAATATTTCATGTAATCACTTTTAAGGTTTTCAGTTTCGTCAGGGAATTCAAGCCAAACGACAGATGAGGAAAGCGTCACCTGTTCTTCAAATAATCAAAGCTGCAGTAAACTTTTACAATACAAAGACCAGGTTTATTTTCCTATTCTTGAGCGTAACGACGTTCCAAAATGTTATTATGGGCCTTATTGCGTTATTGATTTTTAGAAAATATTTTTATGTTGAACAATCGGCTGCTGCTCACAAAATTTTGTCATGGTTTTACCCTCATAGCTCTAACGAGAAATAAATTAACACATTTTCTAATTCACGTTCATATTATATCTTTCAAAATATCACGTGGTATCAGAAGTCTATTTTTACACAGACTTTTTATACATATACTGAGCTCTGCAAGGTCTTACAGCCGCCCTGTGAACATGAAGCACTGAAAGAGAAATGCGGTTTCGGTTAGAGAAGGTTTGGCTGCTATGCTTTATGGCAACGCCTGCTTCAGAAGACCGTGCTGATGAAGCTGAATCTGATATGAACTTCTTTTCTGTAAGCGATGTATTGATTTTCTTTGGAAAACTGTCTTCTAGTATCAGTACATAAATCTTCATTGACGAAAGGAGACTGTGTCATAAAATATATTCAGAGCTCATTTTCCTAACGAGTTGTTGCAATTCCGAAATAAAGAATAGTTCCCAATTTTGACACGTTATGATACCTTTGACAGGTTGTTTCTATTGATGCTTGAATCTCTGAAAATGAGGAACAAGAAAATTTACGCTGACATTTACACTCCCTTAAATACCAAACATTCACATTCAATTTGGTTGAAATCGG
>VOMN01043195.1:0-10568 GCA_014899125.1 Orchestia grillus
TTCTTCGCTCGCGTTGTTAGAAAGAAAAATGGATTAGTAATTTTTTAAATTTTACGGCTTAAATTGAAATTTCCTTTTTGTGGCCATGTCGTAAAAACGATTTCGAATATAAACTTAATTAAGTCATTAAAGAACTTAACTACATGTTAAAATTCAAAGGCATGAAACTTGAAGCGTAAAAGGCTAGTGTTACCAAACGTTGCACAACTTTAACAAAGTTCAAAATTTTGATGTCACATGAAATATGTTCCTTTGACCTAGCACCTTTTCTGCGTGCCTCTACTTAGTTAGAATTAAGGATATCAACTTCCTCTATAGCAGAGTACGGCCAGTTCTACCAATTTAGAAAACGATACTATTTACCTCATCGCAGCCAGCCAACTCCCATCCTGTCTGTTCTGAATTAGCAGCTCTGCAACCGTCAAACTCTGCGCAACACGATGTGGATCAACGCAACTCTAAGCAACACAGCTCGTGACATCGATCGTTAGATAGTGGTGGGGGTGTCACGCTCCCCCAATTCCCCCATTCCCCTTCCAGATGTCGGTGTGCCCCGCACTTACAGCAAAGGCTCACGCATATTGCGTGCCGGCTCATTAGCACTGCGTCATGCCAGCCTCGTCTTCCTCACCTTCTTTTGGCGTTTTTCTTGCCCGTCTACGGAACCTTTCATTAAAGTCATTCCTCATTTGGGGGCTTTAAACTTAGACCTGTGAGGCCAAATGAATAAATGTTATCGTTGCATGCCGGTTCATGAGATTCGTTTCGAAACACTGTTATGAATTTTGATACCATAATCTTTGGGCGTCTCAAACGTAGTGCAACCTATGTCGTAACCGTAACAATTATAAACAGGGCAAATCGGGTTACAATTTTCTACACTTCACTGGAGATTATACTTCTTTTCTTCATTAATTGATGTTTATAAGCAATAAGCTTAAAGCAACTCAAAATTTATGTTTCTTATTTTTTTTACCCAATGTTTCTTTATCATTGTCAATCAGTTTTCTTGTAAACTAATTGTGAGAATCGAGTATTTCGACAACTGTTTACTGACGTACTGTACCACCCAAACACTAACAACGACTCACAGACTACCAAAACGAAATGAGGGAAATGTAAGTCATGGATCGTTTGGTGTGTACAGAGATAACTTCCTCTTTTCTCGTTTTGATGACATTTGTCACTCTTCATATGAGCTTCACTCTTTGTTGTCATAATGATAGCCTTTTTTTCATTATACAATGCGTTTTCATACGCTTCTCCCTATTGCTCTCAGTTCAGAGCCTTGCAAACAGTAGACTTGGACGCTCAACATTCTTTCTCAACATTCTCCCTATCACTTTCTGTCCAGAGTCTTACAACAGTACGTAAACTTGGACGCTCAACATTCTTTTTCAACATTCTCCCAATCGCTTTTTGTCCAGAGTCTTACAAACAGTACATGGACTTGGACGCTCAACATTTTTTCACCGACGTGAGCCAATTTGAGCTTCGTATCGTGTGCACTTCACGAGTTTTGCAAAGCGTGTTTTGATGCTCGCTTTCTCGTGAATCTTGAGACTTTTCCCCTCCGTAGCCGTTATTTAAATGATTTCGCTATCCTATTTTAGTAGCCGTGCTTCGTCAGATGTATATCACCCAACCAGTAAACTAATAGCAACAGGAAACTGTTGCCAGTAATGGTTTTGGCATTATTGAGTCATCTTGGGATATTAATTATTTTCATGCAGCATACCAGTCTGCAGCATACCAGTCTGTAGTGTACCAGTCTGTAGNGTGTACCAGTCTGCAGCATACCAGTCTGCAGCATACCAGTCTGCAGCATACCAGTATGCAGCATACCAGTATGCAGTATACTAGCCTGTAGCATACCAGTCTGCAGCATACCAGTCTGCAGCATACCAGTCTTTTCTGATGTAGCATATTAGTTTCAATTGGTAAAGCAAATTAGGAGCACATTAGTAGCGGGCCATTTTTTTCAAGTGTGCACTTTGTGGACATTGGCTCATCGTAATCTGAATCTGTAATCTCGGCTGAAGATCTTATTCGAGTTTGCTCATATCAAAAGATCTAACAAGATTTATTTCTACATCTGGTATCTTTGATAGTCACCTGAATTTACAATTTAAATTAGTGGGAAATAATTTTTTAGAATATTTGTATTTCGTATTAGTGAACAGCCATTCGAAAAAAGATAACATGAGGCCCCTATAATGACACGGTGCCGAGTGTCATACCTAGCACCCAGCGAAAATGAGTTACCAGTACCACTGTCATCCCAGGCTTTCCTCTGTCAAAAGGGCGAGTCATTTAAAAAAAACAAAGGAATACCTTTATTAGTTGCTCTGATGCACGAGTTTCAAAGTTTCCAAACTAAGAAGCTGTTTTCTGACGTTTTTAACCTGTCAACGGTCACTGTCAACATTAGTGGACGGCGTGGTTGTTACATTCACACGGTCGCGGTCGACTACACATACCGTGTGAATGCACCGCCGGCCACCTGGACAGCGACCGTTAAAAGCTTAAGAAGCAGCGCTCGTTACCGTACGTCTCCAAGGGTCATCACACGACAGGCAATTTAGGTTTAGCATTCCTAAAATCTGCCATTAGTGCATTAGAAGCGCATGACCTCCACACTTACAATACCTGAATCTCTACACGAAATCGTTCACCCAGCAGGAGCAATTGAACTCTAATTTATTCGTCGATCTCTGGGGCCACACACTGGGCACGGCGCACCAGGACGCCGTGGTGGTACTCAGGGCACACGACCTAAATTTAGATCGAAATTACAGTTCAAGTCATGAGTGGACGACGAAGATATAGAGTCTCATCTAAGAGGTTTGATGGGCGCTGTATGGTGTTTAAATTTGACACGTTTTACCGACCCATGTTGCGCTGGACTCACATTACCGCCCCATGTTGCGCTGGACTCACATTACCAACCCATGTTGCGCTGGACTCACATTACCGACCCATGTTGCACTGGAATGAGCAAGTTACCAAAATAGCAGCGAAGTTATCGACGTCGCAGTCCAACAGTCCAGGTGCAATGAAAATTCCACTGTCAAGAGTTTGTAATTTGTGGCCACATCGATGGAATTTTTCTATGCCATCACGCGGTAGCACTTCCAAAAGCCTTAACGATAGTTTTTCTGACTGGAATCGCTACGAAGAAACAAAATTCATTAATTTTTCGATGAAATTTCTTCCGTGTGACTTATAACCATCCGCTGTTTACAAAGAAAAATCTATAAATTGCTACGTAAATACAATTGAATTTTTTATCGATGCCTGTTATTAGACCGTTCTCGCCCCTGTGGCAAAGGGAGGCGGCGGGCCTTTGGACTGAGAGGTGGAGCCTGCAGCTCTCTGGGGACCGCAGGCGCTGCTGTGCACTGGCAGGGAGAGCTGGCCATGGAATTATGAATAGAAATGACGAATATATTGCTCAAGATTTCCTCATTATAAGTTCGCTTTATTACAGGAAATGCGCTGGTTGCCCCGCTAGATTCCCAAGTCAGATTTCGTTGCAATTGCATTTAAGTTTATAAGAAGCGGATTTTCTTTTGTCAGTTTAAGTAAAATCAAGGCATGCATTTAAATACAGGCTTCGAAAACTTTACATGCGCTTGAATAAATTGATTGGCATTTTTTATTTATAAGTCATCAATAAAAAAATCGCACGTAACTTCTCACTTTTCGTCCCCTTTCACTTTCTCTAAGTTATGCTCTAACAAATTTTGAGATCCTTCAAAACTTACTAAACTGTGTCAGGCTCAAGCCAGATGATGGCCTTTGAAGGAATAATGCGCTCATTTATATGAATTCTTCAGTCCAGGTTTCACTTTAGCAACGCACGTTTAGGGGCGAGTTTCAAAATCTACGGAAACAACTCCGAGTATTTAACTATACAGACGTCAAGCGTGCAGATCTGCAAGTATGTACTTTGCTAGCAATTCTCGCCCAAAGGTTATTGTAGCATCTCTATGGTTCACCAGAAGTTTAATAACGGAAAGATTAAGAAATGACTTGTAGACTTTCTCAGCTGTACGGTAAATACGATCAGATCAAAAATTGATCCCGTAACTCACTCTCAGACCACCCAAGACATGCACAGCAGCGGAGTGTATATCACGAATGTGAAATATTCTATTGAAATTCACATGGACTGTAAGATCTTTCAAAATTTGAGTTTTTTAATTTGAATATCAATCATTGTAAAGTTAGTCGTATAACTTTTGGCATTTTTAAAACATATTTTCTCTTCCCCAGAGACACTTATCGTATGTAGATGATATTCCCATTTCATCTGACCTCATTCAAGAGCAGGCTTCGCACTTTTTCAAGGGATAGAAAATAGAGTACAAAACTGAATAAAGTCCAGCCAGGGCTGTAGTCGTGGCCATAAGAAGAAGCAGAAGCCAGTCATCACGAACTTTAGAGGTCATTATTGTCTGCCTGATGCTCCTGCTGATCTCCAACGGCCTTTCACCACGCAAATAGTCAAGCCGTAATCATGAATCGTAAATTTTCCGACTGTTTATTGATCAGGACTCGTCGATATGCAACAAAAGCACTTACATGGAATATTTAGTCATAGTCGTCACCATAACACTCGATCTCCTCACGACAAAAGACAAAAAACATTCAAGAAATGATATCTCAAATAGGAGACTCAATAACAGTACGCGTGATCATTGAACTAATGAATCCACGCTTAATGTCGAATTGATTCAAAGTCTCTGCAGATCTTTTCGAGTATGATTGTCCTCGTTTTCTCTTCCTAGCTAACTGAGTTCCCGGAAAACTTATTGAAGAACTCACGCACCAACTCATGCATGTGAAATTGTTTATCTGCTTCTAGCTGATGAGAAACAGGCCACTCGGTTTGCTGAGAGAAGGGGGGGGGATTAATCTACTCGGGGCCCATATTTATTTGATTGAAAAGTAAATTTCTCATTAAAGTGATAAGGGCGGGGAGAACAATAATTGAACGCCATTGGAAATAATTATGGTCTTCAAATACAATGGACATTGGCAACAGTTAAAACGCCAGTTATATTGGGCTATAGTAAATATATTCACTGCAAGCAATGATTATTTAGTTGTTGATAACATATAATTTAGAGAGTTATATTTAAAAAAAAGATCATTTTTGCTTGAACTATTGCATGAACTGTTTTACAGTATTATCGTTCATGGAGAGTCTTTTAGCTAGAGATAAAAAACAATTCGAAATAAACCGAAATAAAATTCATTTAAAGCAGAATATAACACATGGAATTCTATGATTTTTTTCCTCATTGAGGATATATTATTAATTTGTCTTTTAAGAAGTTTTAATTACCTGTCATTCTATCCTGTTCTGAAGCCTCATTTACTCCTGATTTAAAAGTGAATAATGAAACGGATGATGAATCAAACGGGAAGACGCAACTCAACCAGAAAATAAGCCTGTACGATCCATGCTATTTACGATGGATTACAAATCACACCCGGTCGCCTCATCGCAGCGCGCAACGTTAAATCGTTATTCTCTTGATAAAATCCTGCAACCAAATCGTTAAAAATGCAATTTTAATGCTTCAAAAAGTTAAAAACAAATATTATTGCGGAAAATTGATTAAATTCTCATTAACTTTGTTCTGATGCGTTATTCAAAGCAAAAATTAAATATGCTGACATTGTTTTATTGAGATCTGCTTCTAAGAGATGCGAGCACGAATTAGTTTCAGAAGACATCTAAAACTTGAAAGTAGATCTATTCTTGATTTACTGACAAATATGTACTAAGCAAAATAATGCCCATAACTTCTTTTTCAAAGAAATGCTACAATTTTGTAACTTTAATTGAAGTCAAATAATTTTTGATGAGGGAATGCAAATTCATATTCACCCGTGTAAAAATATCCCTTCTATCCAGATGAGTAATGTCATGTCGCCTCATATTCCATTCACAACCGTGGCACTACACTCAGCACGATAGCGCTGGCTTTAGTGCGAAGCTTTACTCGCATTTTGCGCTGAAGAAATGTCCGGAAAGTCGTCTTGCAGCTACAACTGAGGCTCCATTGATGTTCAGTTGTTCTTAATAAAGGCTCATCATCGCGCAGCCTTTGTTCCTCGGCAGTGACAGGACCTGAGAAAAGAAAGCGTGCGTACGTATTTCTATTCACAAAAAATTACTCCCTTTTGACAAGGCGAAATTACTTCTTTTGACGAGAGCCATCAGCATTAAATGACGGTGAAATTTTATCGATTCTGTTGACACCGACGTCGATCCTGTTGATAACCTATTTCGCAGATTTTCGCAAGGTTTTGTGTGCTTTAATTTTGTATCCGTGTTATTTCATTCATTGAATTATACTTATTTCAGAAGTTATTAATGAAATTGGTCACTCTATGAAATGCACCCACGAATATTTTCAGCTGACATTGGTTATTTTCCGACACTTCATGCGGACATTTAAGCCTTCTCGGCTTTACTGACTCAGAAAGTGAAATGAAGTTGTTCTTGTTTCGGTGCCAGAACACAAGTCACGCGTCACTGGCACAACCACAGCCCCATAGTCTCTGTACCTCCGCACGACTCAAGATTCTCACACAGCGACTTCCGTCTGCCACTCACTGAGCCGCTCACGCTTTTATTCAAGGGAATTAGAGAGGCAGTGTGCGCCCGCACCGAGTGGAGCAATCGATGACCTTACTTTTGTGATGTGTACGAAGTCGAGCCTAATGGGTTAGGTTAGGTAATGTCACTTGGTTGATCGCGCTCTAACTTCTGAGGCCTGGCAAACTAACCGTGTGCAGGCACAGACACAACTTTTCGGAACTAAGCCTCTCTGTATGTAAGATGCCTGTATGATGCCTCTGTATGTGAGATGCCTGTATGATGCCTCTGTATGTAAGATGCCTGTATGATGCCTCTGTATGTAAGATGCCTGTGCCTAGTTACATATATGAGTCGCATGCGACCGGATCCCATCGACAACCCACTCTACTCAATCAACCGAAACACCACCTGGAAATATGAGCTCAATAATTAATTATCCCATAAATTAATTTCAACTGAAAAGTACAGGAATCACTGAGACTTTCTCTATTTCAAAAATTGACTTTTCACAGTGTTTGGAACAATGTGTGCTATTAAATCACGTCACTCGCGGTTCTCATTTTTGTTTTAGGTCGCCCGTCATTTAGGAATCAATTTAAAATTGACACAGTTGCTGCTGAAATTATTTGTCATAAAATGTCACACATTTTAAGCTTCCGTAGACCTCAAAATTGCTACCTCAATCATTTTTGATAATGACCATTTAAATTTAGAACCAATTCCGGACAAGAGATCTGATGGCAGTAACGTTTTCCGCGTTTTATATAAGGAATTAAAATATAATGAAAATTCACATATTATAATATATATCTTATGATAATTAAGATTTATTCATCAGAAACTTACTCTGCAGTGCTCCAAGTTAATAATACAAAGAAAAACTAGCATTTTAGCCCTCGTGCAAGCTGAGAGAAAACTAACTCCTCGCACACCTGGTCGTGCCATCGAGTGGCAGGACTCCAACATTCAGCCCCGACCAGCATAGCGTCAATACAAACGTGGTGAAGTGTAGGTCATGTAAGCCATAGAACATACAATGAATAAAGTGAACGAATAATATGAAAAACACACATTATATGGAAACTAATTAATTCACAGATGTGAAATTGCATCTGACTTATGGAGTGATAACCGGGGAAGGGGAGGGGGAAGGGGGGGCACGGGACTGATGATAAAGCTATGCTCCACATTTATACATTGATACTACTTGATACTTGTCTAGGGGCGTCCTGAGGAGGTTATGTACCTTGTGGAGTCTGTGCAGGCCTCAAAGAAAGTGCCCTGCATTTCTCACTGAAAAGAAATGAGATTTAAGTAGATTTTATTTAAATTTTATGGTCGAATTGCCTTTTCTAAATTAGGAAAGAATACCATTGCTTTAAGTTGAACGCCCTACTCACAAGACGTAGCTTTGCAGCCGCGTGTGACCGAGTACCAATGATTTATGATCATTATGGTTTTTGAATGATATCTGACAAATGAGACGTTGGTAGTATTTGTATTTTACATCGTATCACATCCATTTGAAATAGTGAAGAAATATTCTGATTTTTTATAAGATTACAATAACAGCAGCATTTAATATTAAATAAACTTTATAATATAAAATAGTATGTGATTGCTTGGCGGCATGTACATGCGTGGCAGCTGTTGATCCTGCTGTTCAAGAATGTGCGCTGTGTTTATGAATACAATACCATCAATGTAAATTCTTGTTCGTTCTTCCCACTGCTCCGAACGGAGTAGAAAAGTGATTCTGGAATGCACTGTAAAAATTACTCGTGATTTTATCAACTTCTTTTAGTCAAAGCGACCAACATTGATGAGATGCCATCATAATCACCAGCTCCAAACTGCAAAGAGTCAAAATACAGAGTACTACTAAGTCTTACGAGGCTTCTGAGACGAAGTAATCAGAACGGGAATCTCTATCATGAAATCAGGCATGTGTCAATGATCGAAGGAGACTTTGAGGTGCAGTGCAGACGGCGGGCACTAACGTGCATGCTGAAACGACGTCAGAATGATTTGTTGCGCTCACGCGATCTGGGCCACAGTCATTAGGAATTATTTATATGAATGTCACGTCCAACTGGAAGAGCGAAGGCGGGCTTCCAATTTGATATTTTAAAATCTGATGTTATTCATTGAAGAACACTTTCATTTAATGAGCCAGAGCTTTTAGGGCTCAAAGGCTTTGATGGAGAAAGGAAGTCCGTGAAGAAATTTTAGAGGTACAGGGAAACACTCAGCGCTTACTTTGTTTTGATGTATTTCATGAAGACTTACCGAGAAGAAAAGTTAGAATGGAGGATGAGATCATGTTGCAAACAGAAAATAATCTCGCCCTAGAATGGAAAATGTTTTTGACGACCAACATCATATTATATTCAGAATCTAGGAAGATTTTACGTCAATTTTCAGACCTAAGGTCATTGATGATTTGTGACAAAATTCACATTGATGAAACTTGAACCTAACGTGCAACTGACTTGTTAAACTTGAATGTAGGACCTTGAAAAAGAAGATATAGATTGAATCTGGAAGCGAAAACACATCAATTAGGATGGGCGACCTTTTTTTATAAAATTATTTAACTCGAGATGTAAAAAAATTAGAATGGAATTAGTAAGAGACTGGGAAGAGCAAATTGTTCTCAGTTGTACGTGGGAGCGAGCTTTTTTGAAACGTCTTCGTAAGCGGTTTTTCGATTAACTCCAAAATTATTTCAGCAAGATTTCGAGGTATTATGTAAAGGGAATTATTTTCATTTTCTCATTTCAAACGTAAAACATATCGGTGGTGTATTTTCAAGTTATTGCTCTGCTTTAAAGATATAAACAATGAAATTTTAGCGTATGGCTTCACATTCCAGGTTTTTATTCAGAATCTGAAATTTTTATTGCCAATACATACTCGCACAAGAATGGTGCAGCATAAATGGGCGTACCTGGTTTAACTGGATCACTCTTGCCATAAGTTCCTGCCAGACAAAATCAATCAGTACAAGATCGTTAAGCTACGAGTGTAATGCAATAATGATCATCTCACAACGAATGACTGAAGTGAAAGGAATTGCATATCATGAAGTAGCTATTTCACTGGTAGAAATCAAGTAACAAGTAACAAGCCGCTGCTTAAGTAGAAGGTCAGGAAAATACCTGCACAGGACCTGCATGTCTCACACCAGTTGACCTCTGCAAGACAGGGGCTGTTTGAATCGATGATTCCGTTCAATTGGCAGGGGCTGTACCTCCCCCCACCTCCTCTCTTATAATGCTGAGCTTCAGTTCTCTAAAAATACCGAAAGCAATTTCCAGCTCGATTTCTTTCGTAGCTACTCTGGAATTACGCTTGCTCGAATAGATTCCTCCGAGCGTGCTACATCGCACTCCAGCACGAGTGCTGATCTGGGCTATGTAGACACCGGGCAGACTGAGACTTTTCCTGGAAGTTTTACCCCAAATGAATTGATGGTATTAACTGATACTGCACAATGTTCGCTAAATAACACGTAACATTTTTTCTAATCCAACCTTTCTTTCGACTCAAGTCTCAGCTCAAAGTTTCACTGACCACAAAACACGTGCGATAATGTCATTCCAGACGCGAACCTTCTGATTTTTTTAGGCTTTAGTCATCAGAAAAGTCATTACTTGAATGTCTCAGAATCACTGTGAGGATTTATCTATGCTCAGAGAGAAATCCATAAAGCTCTCGCATGAGTCATGCGACATGTGCTGATGCACTTGCCCGCAGGCGCTCAGTCTCGTCGTCAGAAAAAAGACATATTACTGATGCGCAGATCATGATTGGTTCGATTGTGTCGTGATACCTAACGTGTTGCACTCGAACCGGTGTGCAGGCTGACAAATTCGTACTAAATAATTCACAAACGTGAAGGTCACTATGCTTGAAGGCTGTTTAATTAATGACGTTCAAAAATAAA
>VOMN01043237.1:0-14453 GCA_014899125.1 Orchestia grillus
GAGCCGCTCCTCAGTCCTCACGCTGTAGTCACGCTACTGGTAGCACTGGCTGAGTGATGGTATGACGCATTAGTGAAGTACTGTAGCGGCGTGACACTAGAGTGCAGTACTGTAGCGGTGTGAAACTAGAGTGCAGTACTGTAGCTGTGCGACACAAGAGAGCCATGATGTAGCTGTACAATACTAAAGTACAGTGCACCAATAATACTAAGAGTACAGTAAGTAGGGCCGGGAAGTGCACCAGACCGCCACCCAGTGCCCCAATTCACCAGAAATATTTCTGCCCCATTATCAGAGCTTCACTTAAGTTCGGCTTGTACTTGGCCATTGACTTATGAAGAGTCGCGGGCATCAATTCGACCTGACCGTAGAACTTCAAGCGAGGCCCCGCCGCAGGTTGGTGCCGCCCTTAGAGCTCGCTGATTGAAGCGTCACGACACGGAAGGCGCCGCTGCATTTGCTGAGCTACGCAACTCTAAGTCGCTTATTGCCTGGCCTTATAGAAATAAGACATATTGCACTTCGAACTGTAAAATTTTGGCTTATGAAACTCAATTAATGTGATGGAAGAAAGAGGCCGGCCGAGCTGAACACGCCGATACGCAATCCTTTTAACTTGAAAAAACACGTCTAAATGGCCTCAAATACACTACAGATCGTCCAAATTTCTGAAATTATCAAATTCAAGCGATTTTCATTGCCAGGCCTAGCTGATCAGCGGATGGCAACTGACTGCACGAGAGCTGTCAGGGACTCGGCTTCAGGAGAGAACTGAGCACGCACGAGACGCCAGCTTCGAGTGAGTCCTCTGAAGACGGTGAAGCACTCCATGCCTTCTGACGCGGGGAGGGGGGGACCCCACAGAAGAGGCCGGGGCCCCCTGCCTCCTGCCCTTATATCCCCTAATGCAAATCAAATCTGCTGATGCAAACCAAATCCGCTGATGCAAACCAAATCTGCTGAAGTTAACCAAATCCGCTGATGCAAACCAAATTCGCTGATGCAAACCAAATCTGCTGATGCAAACAATATCTGAAGCGAAGATCTGCAGCTCAAAACGATGCAATCAAGTACTTCTTCAAAGCCTCGTTTTGAGGCCAGGCTTGGGCGGAGAGCTGCAGACCTCACTGTACCTCAACCTGCCCTCTTCCGAAGTATTACAGCAAATCTCATCGGCTCCCAGATTCTGTCCTGTAATTGAGCAGTGGTACACAGACGCTGCCAGCCGTACTGTCCGATGGACGCCTCGACTGTCTGATGGACGCCTGGACTGTCCGATGTGCGCCTGGACTGTTTGACGGACGGCTGGACTGTCCGATGGTCGGCTGGACTGTCCGATGGACGGCTGGACTGTCCGATGGACGGCTGGATTGTCCGATGGACGGCTGGACTGTCCGATGGACGGCTGGACTGTCCGATGGGCGGCTCCACACAGTGCTCTGTAGGGCGCCCACCTCCTTCCCGGACCGCTTTACACACTGCCGCGCCTGCGCGGGGGTCACCAAAGTCAAAGATTGAGATGCACAACTTTGTCGTCCAAACTTCCGGACTCTTTTTATATATTTTCACGAGTTTCCAAGCAAACAATGTTCACTAGAACGAATAAAGTTTTAGAATTATAGTAAAATGGAGAAAAACTCCTGGAGCTGAAAGATATTTACGAGGTTTTAAGAAGTACGTGTTTGCATGTATTTTTTAGCTACGCTACAACCATAAAGAACCCAGAAACATCCATAGCTTTGTTGGCCACGGGTTGATGTAACGCACGAAG
Source organism: Orchestia grillus (assembly GCA_014899125.1). NCBI lineage: Eukaryota > Metazoa > Arthropoda > Malacostraca > Amphipoda > Talitridae > Orchestia > Orchestia grillus. The sequence continues at coordinate 1,772 of VOMN01043237.1, forward strand.
TTGGGAAGGATTTAGTACCCCAGCGAACCCTGGCGCTGTCCGGCGACCTTGTTGGCTGGGTTCACGCGAGCACCGTCATCTATCCAATAAATATCGTACTACAGGCTTGCCAGCTACCACACTTCATGCCTACTCCTGGCAGGAGCAGAGGCCACAAATTCCTGATATTATCTCAAAGTCATTTGCAAGGGCAAAATTCAACTGTTGTACAACTAACTTTTGAAAATAAGGCCCATTAGCACTCATGGTGAAGCCACTGATCTTCTCGCCCGGGGACACAAGCCTCGGCCCTCCCTAGCTGTGGCACTCTGCCTGCGTCGTGGTCTCAGAAACGATGGCGGGGGGTACTGTGGCCCACCTGGTGGAGCGGAGCGCTCTCCTGTGCCTCGCTGGCTGTGCTGATGTGAGAATTATTGTTGCGTCTGTAGATGCCTCTGCTGTTGCGTCTGTAGATGCTTCTGCTGTTGCGTCTGTAGATGCTTCTGCTGTTGCGTCTGTAGATACGTCTGTTGGTGCGTCTGTTATTGCGTCTGTTTTTGTGTCTGTTCCGTCTGTTGTTGCTTCTGTAGATGCATCTGCTGTTGCATCTGTTGATGTGTCTCTTGATGTGTTTGTTGTTGCGTCTATTGGTGTGTCTGTTGATGTGTTTGTTGTTGCATATGTTGAGGTGTCTGTTGATGTGTTTGTTGCTGCGTCTGTTGGTTTGTGTATTGTTGTGTCTGTTTTTGTATCTGACTGCATCATGGGCCACTGCCTACACTGTTGGGCACTGCCTGCACCTGGGAGCACTGTCTACACTGCCGAGGACTGCCTGCATCATGGTGCACTGCCCACACTGCTGGGCAGAGCCTGCAACATGGTGTACTGCCTGCACTGCTGGGCATTGCCTGTACTGCAGGGCACTGCCTGCTCCATGACGCACTGCCAACACTGTAGGGTGTTGTGATCCTAAGAGGCATACATTATGAAGAGGATACGAGGTAAAAAGAACAATATATCCATCCTGAAAGATGTATATTTATTCCATGACCAGGGAACCCCACCCCACCCTTCTCTACGCGTTAAAGAGTTAACATCTAATTTCTCGTAAGTTGAGTTTTTTGGTGTTATTACCTCAAAATGCTTGGTAGATGAACGTTGTGTTCGTCATATTTTGCTTTGCATACAAACTGCGCTTGATTGTAGGATTTAGAAGTCATTGACGACGCTCATGTAGAGTACGTGTAACGATACACGTTACGAGCTCGTCGCAAACTTTGCCTTCGTACGGCTCACACTCCAGAGAACTTGAGCTCAGCTATATCAAGGGCAGGCGGCGGGCTCTTCTCATTCTATCGCTTTATTCGCTGGGCGTCCGTGCAGCCTGTGAGACGCGTTGTCGCCCGCAGGGAACATTTCTTGAATCACTCATTGCGTACATGTTCAAATGTGACGCTAAACTATTATTGTGTTGGACTCTTAAGAGTCCGTGTCCACGATTCACGTGTGACGTAGTTTGACGTACACAAATTCGTATCCATTCATACTTAATCCATCGCTCTAAATCTGCCATGGGTGCAGCAGATCCAACAGCCCAGGTAATGGTCAATCATCGTTGAGTAATCCTGTTAATGATTCTTGCATAACCGCTTCCTATTCCAGTGTTCGGAAATGTGTAAGACGTATTAATTCAGATTTCCTGATTGGTATAATTCCGATTTTGGGTAATTAGAGTGTTCATCCCTTTAGCCATACGAGCGAGCATATTTCAACGTCAGGTCTATTAGAATTCCTATCCATATTGTAATACTTAGACAGCGCTTCTTTCATTAAATGTGTAAAACTGGATTGTGCATCACAACTTGTGTTCATGTCTCTCTGCTGGTCGAGTATTGAAAATTACGTTACTGAATTCATAGAATTCGTGTCGTTCAGTAGGTGAGAATGTAAACAGAAGCATTATATTTCAAAACCAGTAGGCCTACACCCCGCTGAACTGCTTGCTAATGTAGTTTACAGTTATTTGGTCGATCTAAGATCATTCACATGTCAATTAAATGCTTGATGTAATTTCTTATCAATTTAATGACCGAGTAACATAATCAACGATATTGCATTGAAATATGAATTCCCGTGGACTAATCCTCGGATGGTGGCAGCTTACCTCAATATCATGAAATAAAATATCTCGCGAATCGTTTCCGAGTTTCGTGGAAACTACATAGCGGAACATTTTGCTACGCATAAATTTACTTCATTTAAATAGGAGATATCCTCCCAACGAAGCAGCATCATATCAAGGGCACTGCCTGCACGCCAGGACACTGCCTACACATTGGAGCACTTCCTACACTGCAGGGCACTGCCTGTACCTTGGTGCGCTGAATACACTGAAGGGCTTGTGCACCATGGACTCTTTTGGCTTGTGCACCATGGTCTCTAACCTAACCTAACCATGGACTGCACCATGGACAATGCACCATGGTGCCTGCACCATGGTGCATTGCCTACACGCCAGGGCACTGCCTACACCTTGGTGCACCTTCTACACTGCAGGGCACTGCTTGCACTATGATGCACTGCCTACACTGCAGAGCACTGCCTGCACCATGATACACTGAATACAATGCAGGGCACTGCCTTAACCATGATGCATTGCCTACACTGCAGGGCACTGCCTACACCTTGGTGCACTCCCTACACTGCCGGGCACTGCCTGCACTATGATGCACTGCCTACACTGCAGAGCACTACCTGCACCATGATGCACTGAATGCACTGCTGGGCACTGTTTGCACCATAGTGCACTGCTTACACTGCAGGAAACTGCCCACACCTTGGTACACTTCCTACACTGCAGGGCACTGCCTGCACTATGATGCACTTCCTACACTGTAGAGCACTGCCTGCACCATGGTGCACTGCCTACATTGCTGGCCGCTGCAGTCACAACGGTACAACGCCTACACTGCTGGGCAATGCCTGCGCCATAGTGCACTGCTTACATTGCTGTCCGCTGCAGTCACCTCGGAGCACTGTCTACACTGCTGGGCCCTCCCTGCACCACGGTGCACTGCTTACACTGCTGAGCACTCTCAACTCGGTGAGAAGAGAAGTCTGAACACAAGAACAAAACAACTAAGTAACGTTGTGTCACCAGTTAGACTCACACAGAGCTGCACGAGTTGTAAAATTCACGCGCTTCAGTCGCGCTAAAGAGGACCTCAACTTATGATAAGTAAGAAAATTGATTAAATTCAGTTGAAGAAATTTATTCGGATAACCCATTGTATGTCTATGTATGTGATACTAAATCTATCAATCGTTTCCAAAACGCCTAATTTTTTTATATGTATTCATTACTAAGATTTAAACGTAGTTTTCTCCCACACTGGAGTGGAGTAATGAGGTTGAGCAAATCACACGGTTTTCCACAGGGTTTGCGAGCAGGGAAATTCAACAGCAGCTTTCCGACAATGACTCGGACACTAATTCCTTCGTTATTCATACGCTAGAGTAACCGCCAACATAGGGCCAAAACTGATGAAATAGAGTTAGGTATAATGAGAAGTACCCTCGGTTGGCATGCGCTCTGACGTCCAACGTCGAGCTTACTGTGCAGTAGGTATATACTGTCGTTCAGCAGCTATGTTATAGGTGAGTATACCACTGAATTGTTGGTTTTCTGGCGATTTGTTCTCAAGTTGGTTGCATGTCATGTGTGCTCTTCTAAGTGTTTTCTTTTAGTTTACTTCCGTCGTCGAATACCGCTAGCGATATACATTGACATAGGTGTCGCTTTCCATGTGCCTCTACACTGTAAGTAATATACAAAGCAAATGGTCACTTGCACCCGTCTAGTTAAGTAATTTTCCAAGCTGTCAGCAGCCAATTTCGTCCTTCCTAACCGCTTCAAACGTCACAAAAAATAAATATACGTTTAAGTCCTTGCAATGGATTATTATGTTAACAACGGATTATTGTTATGATTACAATCACAATTTTTGCCCCTCATTTGAAGTATTTTCGAGTACAAGAATCCAAGAGCAGCTCCAGCACACGCAACCACCATAGCGCTCAGGCTGATCTGCAGCACATTCATCACGCAGCACGTCCCCAATCAGCACGCCGGGAAATCAAGCAGCACCGCGCGGCTGCCTGAAGGATCGCCACTAGTTTGTTATACAGAAACCCAGCTCGGAGTTCCTAATTGTAGCCGAAAAATGAAGCAGCAGCACCAGCGGCTACTGCTGATTGGACGAACGTCGACTTCTCAGAATGGTCTGTTTGGCAGCCAATGAGCTTCGTTTGAAGTTTCAGCACTATAAGTGGAAGCCTCTGACTTCTCCTTCGCAGTTTTTGATGAACTTTTGGTCTTGCTGGGAGTTCACTGAATTCTTGCACGGATTTTCTCTGTCGTGGAGCCCCGTAGCTGTACTGGCGGCACTCTCAGACTGTGCAGGGGCGCAGCGGGGGCCGAACTGACCACCTGAGAGGTCGGCCTTTCCCCCCGCCATCTGCCCTCTAACCGCAGGAGACAGCGCCAACGAAATTAGGGAATAGTCAAACACCTCAACGTCATCCAGTTATTAAAAACCAAGGGTGGCCCAGCGACACACACAAGCCGCGCTGCGCTTGCTTCTCATAATATGATGCGTGGTCCACAGTGCGGCGGAGGCGGTGCCGTGCTAGTGGCCCACAGTGCGGTGGAGGAAGTTCCGTGCTGGTGGTTCACAGTGCGGTGGAGGCAGTGCCGTGCTGGTGCTCCGGGGTGGTGGAGGCAGTGCCGTGCTGGTGCTTCAGAGTGTGGTGGAAGCAGTTCCGGGCTGGTGGTTCACAGTGTGGTGGAGGCAGTTCTGTGCTGGCGGTCCTGGCCGGTCCACAGTGTTGTGGAGGCAGTGCCGTACTGGTGCTCTATTAGATCGCACGCTCATCAATTACCCCTGCAGTGACTGCTGCCGCTGCAAGCTAATGAGGTGCAGCTGCAGCACTCAGAGCCGGTCGTCTTCTGCTCACAAAGGCAGGCCCCAGGGAGCGCTCCCGCCTTTATTCAGCGCTCGAGCCACTTGAGTGTCTCAATGAAGCGCTTTTAATCGTTAATACTGAGCTCAAGTGGCGCGTCACGAGAAGAAAAGTTCCAGCGAACAGACTGAAGCATTAAGAAAAAAGCTCAAACTTGTAAGTGTCCCCTGACAGAAGAGAGGGAAGGGGCGGAAGAGGCGTCGAAGGCTCTGCAGTATCTTGGAGGTCCGAGATATGCCGCCCAGCGCCTGTCGCGATGGCCGGCCATACCGAATGTGAGCACCAATTTGGACCGTTTGCATCCTGAACAGCGTTCTCATTACCTTTTATTTTGAATCATTTTTGACTCCTCCAAGTCGAGCTTAATAAACTCCTAAAAGCGAAACATAATTCTGAAAGAGATATGATCATCTGAAGAGAGTCAGCGCTTTGTAGAGAAGAGGAAGAGTAAATTGCTAGTTTTCAATAGAGCTCAGCAGTGCGGGTGAGGGCAATTGGAGGCCTGGTCATGCGCGGCTCGAGCTCTGCCTGTGCGACACCTATGTTCGTGTCAGCATTTGTGAGCCCAGCGCCCTGGTCGCGTGGTGTCTTGCAAGAGTAGCACAGTAGCACTGCCTGCCTGTCTCCTGCACTTCAGCCACCCCATTGCTCTGCAGAGGTCCCTCAATTTGAGGGCACGCAGACATACCATGCGCTTTACGCGAACATGAAGGTGACACAAGACAGCATACAGCTGCAATGTCAGGTTAGGTGCTACAGGCCAGCAAACAGCTGCAATACCAGGTCAAGTGCCACAAACCAACAAACCGCTGCAGTGCCAGATTAGGTTCCACGCACCAGCAAACAGCTACAGTGCCAGATTAGGTTTAAGGCGCCAGCAAACAGCTGCAGTGCCTGGTCAGGTCCAACGCGCCAGCAAACAGCTGCAATACCAGGTCAGGTGCCACAAACCGGTAAACAGCCACAGTACCAGGTCAGATGCTACGCGCCAGATAACAGCTGCAGTGCCAGATCAGGTGCTACGCGCCAGCAAACAGCTACAGTGCCTGGTCAGGTGCTACGCGCCAACAAACATCTGCAGTGCCAGGTCAAGTGCTACGTGGCTGCAAACAGCTGCAGTGCCAGGTCTGGGGCTACGCGCCAGCAAACAGCTGTAGTGACAAGTATTAGGTTCAAGGCGCGCTGAAGGCAGCTACGGCTTGGACTTGGAGTGAGCGACGTGCAGCACACACAACTTTGGTAACGTCATCTTCAATACTTAGGACTTAGTTTTCATAAATGTTGTAATTGCTGTCAAGAGACGCACATGCTTCGACATGATGAATAGGTAAAGTAAAATTGAAGCGTCATAATTGAGATATAATTAGTTAGGAACTATCAAATATTTTCGCCTCACTTGAAGCTGAACATCTGCCTGCGTCAAAGACTAAGAAGCTTCGACCCACCCATTAGAAGTCCGAGAATAGAACATGCGTCTACATATATAGATGGATAACTTGTCAACGAGATGATTAGGGCAAGTGTGCTGGGTGTTGAGGGTCGCTTCTTTACACTAACCCTCGAATGTCAAGTGAATTTGTATTGATATGAATTACATATTCAGGGAGTTGGGGAAAAAGAGGTACAAAGTTTCACACTACCAGAAAATGGCAAACTAAGCATTTTTGCGTCTCTGAAATTTTACGAAAAATAATTGTGTTTTGAGATATAATTAGCTGCTTCATGTTTGAAAGGAGGAGATTTAAAAAATAAATTGACCACGGATAATTTATTCATATATTTACTTTACAGATATTGTTCAAAGTTTTCACCACCCACATCGATGCACTTCGATTTTTGGGGACACATGAAAAGCCTTGTTTATTGAGCACCTGTGGAATCAAAGGAAATCTCGCAGGAAGAATTGCAGTGGCTTCTGGCGATATTTCTGAAATACCAGGCCTTTTTCACAATATCTGGCAGTCCTTAAGTCGAAGATATAACAAGTGCATCGGTCTGGATTGTGAAAACTTTGAAAAAATTCTGTAAAGTAAATTTATAAATATATTATTTATGGCAATTTCATTGTTCAAATTTCTTCCTTCCAAAATTAAACAGCTAATATCTGAATAACCGAATTATTTTTGCAATGTTTCATAGAGGCAAAAGTCTTTAGCTAGCCACTTTCGCGTAGGTGTGAAATTTTGTACCTCTTTTTCTAACACCCTACGTGCATTCGTAGTGTGACAACAGCAAATATACCTGTGCAACAAAATTGAAAAAAATTCACGTAGTTAAAATTTAAATAACATAATAAAAAACAAGCTAAACAAAATGTTTGCCAATTTTCTGCATTATGCTAACCTTTAGGGTTCTTAGAACATGGGCGTCTTGAATACTTTATAAGAATACTTTGAGCGTCTACTCTACTGCACGTAGAGTAGACACTCAGTTATACCTGTATATAATTGTATATAACTGCATATACCTGTATATAGCTGTATACACCTGTATAGAACTGTACAAAACTATATATACCTTCATATAACTGTATATGTCTGTATATAACTGCATAAACCTGTGCATAACTGTATATAACTATATATAACTGTATTAACTTTACATAACTGTATATAACTGTCATAACTGTATATACCTATATATAATTGTACATAACTGAACAGAACTGTATATACCTGCATATTCCTGTATATAACAGTACATAACTATACATACCTGTACATAACTATATATACCTGTATATACCTGTATATACCTGTACATAACTCTATAAACCTGTATATAACTGTATGAAGCTCTATATAGCTGTATATAACTTATCTTTGTATATATTATGTGCAAAGTCGTGCATTCGAGGTGAGGCCATCAGCCGTGCTGCGATCGGGTCCTCGTGTGATGCCTCAGCAGTTTGTATGGCGACGTGTACTGTGTCGAGTACTGGGACGTGTACTGTATCGTGTACTGTATCGTGTACTGGGACGTGTACTGTGTCGTGTACTGGGACGTTCCTGGGACGTGTACTGTGTCGTGTACTGGGACGTGTACTGTATCGTGTAGTGGGACGTGATCTGGGTCGTGTACTGGGACATGTACTGTGACATGTACTGGAACATGTCCTTGGATATCTACTGCGGCATATACATGCTGTAACAAGTACTGTGACATGTACTGGAACATGAATGGGAGAACTAAATCATTGCCGTTCCTCACAGCCCTCACGGCATTTCCAAAAGCTTTAATGAGCCTATCAGCACTCTCAGTCCTGTTGTTTAGTACTGTCAGCACTGTGATTCCTGTTGTTCAGCGCTGTCACCACTGCAACGCGCATCAGACAGAAGCGGCCGTATCCGTCTGGACACCTAAAAACAAGACTCTCGGTACTAAATGACCCTTAAGACGATCAGCACGAGCGGGGGCTCAGATTCATTGTAGGACGATCAGTGATGCACTAAAGGCGAGCATGGGGCCACCTGTACGCGAGATGCCCCATGGGGCCACTTGTACACGACGTACCTCATGAGGCCACCTGTACACATGATGCCCCATGGGGCCACTTGTACACTCAGTGTACACTCCACGTGTCTGGGCGTCCGACACTGAACTGCTGGCCCTTGTCCAGTACGACGCTTAAAGCGAAGAGACAAACCAGACCAAGCTCACACCAGAGACACACCAGACCCAGCTCGGCCCAGACAGACCAGAACAAGTATGGCCCAGACACAGATCAGACCCAGCACGGCCCGGACACAGACCAGACCCAGTACGGCCTAGACACAGACCAGACCCAGTACGGCCTAGACACAGACCACACCTAGTGCAGCCCAGAGACAGAGTTAGCTGACTCACCAATTCCTTTATTTCACATAAAATAACGACTTACGCGCTGACACAGCCGGTATTCCTTGTAGCAACCGTACTTTTGCAATGTACTTTCACAATGCTCTTGTACAATACTTTTCCATAATGTACTTCCACAATGTTCTTGTACAGTACACTTCCACAATATACTTCCACAATGTACTTCCACACCGTTTATCCACAATATACTTCCACCAAGCACTCGTACAATACACTTCTACGATGTACTTCTACAATGTTCTGCTGCAACGAACTTCTAAACTGTAATTTTACAATGCATTTCTACAATGTTCTTCTACAATGCACTTCTGTTCTGTACGTGCACAATGCGCCTCTACAGGGTGATGAAACGAAGTTGAAACAAAAATTTATTTAAATAACTCTTCAGTACAGCAAAGTTGATGATAAATTTTCCACTAAAAATAATAACAATGCAGTACAGTTTACGTTTTCCTTTCAGTGTTTAATGTGCCCACCTCTAGCTAAAACTACATGTTTCAACATATCTGTAACCTGACTACATGGTGCACTGATAGTTTATGGTGATATATCATCCAAGCATTGCATAAGTTTAAACTTAGAAGCATCAATATTTCGACGATCGAATGAACAGGCTTTACTCCCAAGAATGTTCCACCCAATGAAGACTACAGGCATTAAATCTGGTGGAGGAAGAGCCCACAACTCCTTGGACCAGAAACAGGCCATATTGTTCCTACACTATTTTTGAATAAGGTTGGCCATATGACATGGGCGGCCATCCCGCTGAAGGGTAATTCTAGGTTCACTAAATGCTGCACGGATCCAATGAATCAAATTGCTATTAAATAATTCAGATATGTGTACTGGTTTATCTTTACCCCTTCTTCGATGCATACGAGCGAAGTTTTCTGCCCAGGCAAGGGCACAGCACCCCAAACCATCACAGAGGCCGGTGTTTTTGGCGCTCGAAGGACAGGCTTATTTTCACATGGAGGTTTTGCTTAATTTTTGCGTATACAGGATGTTACAAAACGAGAGGTACAAACTTTGACAAGGGAGGTGTAAAATAAGTACTTTTTCATGAATACCAAATACTTCAAACTGTTTAATTTTTGAGGCACTGAGGTTTAAAATTTCACCTTGATGCCCATTTTATAATATCTCCATTCCTGAGAAATGTCATAATGGTAAATGATATGAATATCCGAGAAACATATTTTCCCAAAGAAACTTTACGATAACTGTTCGGGATGTTTGGCTCTGCGTCAACAGGTCTGCTACCTCTTCCGAATGGATTGTTGGACACGGCGCGAAAGTTTTGATTATTCTGTAATGTTAATGCTGCGACCGCTATTCATTCGAAAAAACTATCTCGTCCTTCACCGGTAGTTTGTAAATCAATTATTTCATATAGGCATAGAGAAAGAAATCTAAAGAGCTCGTGTCTGGAAATCTTAAAGGCCATACAACTTATCTGTTATACCAAATCCCCCTGTTCGGAAAGGCATCGTTCAGATATTAGCGAGCATTCCTGTCGGAATGGGCCGGAGCTCCGTCGTGCTGGAATCACATTCGACGCCGAATACCTAGAGGCACATCCTCCAGCACTTTAGTCAATACGAGTACATCCCTTAGAAACATACCATAAGCTAATCCATTTACAGAAGACGGCATCAGATTTGGCCAAATATGATAATGGCCACCAATGCCAGCCCTCACATTGATATTAAACCGATGTTGGTAAGTGAACCGATGTACTTCATGGGGGTTACCCTCGTGCCAGTCGTGCAAGTTATATGTGTTAAAAATTCTCTTGCGTGTAAAAGTAACTTCTTCAGAGAAGAGAACGTGCTTCAAGAAATTTTTACCGCCCTGTTCTTGCCTCAGGCACCAACGTACAAACTTTTCATAAAGATGTAGTCGGTGAGGAGCAGGTCCTGAACTTTGTAGAAATGGTAAGAATGTAGATTGTCGTAATTGAAAACATACCATACGTCGACGTGGTTTGATATTCCTAAGGTACGTGCTACAGCTCGGGTGCTTGCATGAGGTCTGTCACGGAAGTATTACAGCACGTCGTCCTCAACTGTATCACGTAATTCCGGGCCAAGGAAGACCCTCTTCGGTTCGCGTTGAAACTTTCTTGATATATGTTTGTAAACATGTGATATCTGTGTAAATTTCGATTGGGAAAACGCTCCTGATTCAATCAAGCAGCGCCTTCATCATTGACTTTGGCCACACTGTAAACCCAATGTAAATCCGTTTCTTCATTTCACAAACGTGCGGTTGTGTCAATACTATGTCGCAACCTGAACTGATTCGTAAACACGAAATCAGTCAAGTGTCGCTAGATATAACATTTAAAATGAAATTTACGTTAAGAGACACAAAATATGACTGAACGGTTAAATCAAAGGTAAATTTTAAACCTCAGTGTCTCGAAAACTTAGGAGATTTGAAACATTTCATATTCGTGAAAAGGTGTTCATTTTGCGTGTCTCTGCCTACTGTCGAAGTTTACGCCTTTCGTTTTTCAACACCCTGTAGATTGTCAATTGGTGATTGTGGATTGCTTGCACAGTGAATAATTCTTCGTCAGTCCACAACACTGAAGGCTGAGTGCCATCACTCAGTTTTTCAAGATGGAACTGCGCTCGACTCAACCTTTTTTCCTTCGTGCGTTCAGAGAGTAGTGGAATTTTACTTTTCTTGTTAGGTGATAGCTTCAAATCCTTATTCAGTACATTTCACATGGTATCACAGCTGACAGAGACTGCTATAGAGTGTCCTTATACATACTTCTCCTTGGGTACATCCGAATTTTTCTCTTGCGTTTTTCATCAGTTGGGGGGTTTCTGACTGACTGATTTGAAGTACTTGTTCGTGACAGGTGCGATGCTGTCTCTTCAAGGCGTTTCCAGACCTTATAAACGCCCGACCTCCTCACACGAAGCTTGCAAAGTCTGAAAATTTCCCGTTTTTTCTCGTCTTATACAGTTTACTTATAGATACGCTAATTTTACTCAAATTACTGAATTTAGAAAATAAAGGAAAAAATTGTACGTGATGCGACGGTAAAATTTACTTAATATTTCTTCAAGATTTTCTATTTAAAATCATTAATGATATTACAAAAATTGTTTACACTCCGCTTGCTCACCCTGTACAACGTACTTTTACAATGAAGAACTACTCTGAACATCTACAATATGCTTTTACCTTGTACTTCTACACTGTACTACTACCCTGTACTTCTACACTGCTCTATTTTAGTTCTACACTGTACCTCTACGCTGAACTTCTAACCCGTACTTCTACACTGTGTTTCTACACTGTACTTCTACACTCTACTTATGCAGTGTATTTTTACCGTGTACTTCTATCATATAGTACAACACAGGACTAAGGGATGCGTGGGCCAGTAACTCGTGAGGTGGCACTTCTCGTCCACGTGAAGGACCCTGCATCTCATTGTGCATTATGTGTAATGTCGGTCGCCTTGTGGCTGGCGCCGCCTGCTGCTGGCACGAGCTGAGGGCCGGAGCGTCAGGACTGCCACCTGTGGCACACACGTGGTCCAGCACTGACGTCCCACAGTCGGCCCCGCCACACACCTCTGTGCCTCCGTCACGTGCTCGCTCCCACAAAGGTGTACTGCCGTGCTGCACGGCTCAGGACGAGTGGCACGAGCCCCCATGCCGCAGCGCAGCGTAACACAACCTTACACAGCCACCGGCGCTGCAACACTGGCGCCCGGACTGACTGAGAGTGAGACCCTGGCCCCTGAGCTGACGCTGGAGCACACACTGACGCTGGAGCACACACTGACGCTGGAGCA
>VOMN01043249.1:0-13683 GCA_014899125.1 Orchestia grillus
GGCGCAGTCTCCTAATATGAACGTACTCGTATATTTATTGAGGTAGTTCTCAAAGATTGAACTTGGTGAATTTCCTGTAGCTTTGTTTTAGCAAAGGGATGCGATTTCACCAGTCGATCAGTGTTAGCTCGTTTTAATTTAGAAACTAAGTAAAATGTTTTTATCGTTGTATAATTAATTGTTGTTGAAATAGTAGTTTCTCAAATGAATGAAGATAGTCCTATACAGTTCGCACTCGATATAAGTTTTACCTCTAGCTATTGAAATATCCTACGAGTAACGTTAAATGATAAATGATTAAATTTAAATCATAATGTGAACTAACTATCCAAAATATAATATTACCAGGGCCCCAAATGAGCAGCAGTTGTGAGTTATTTTGTACGCGTAGTCAAAGTGTTCTTGCTAACGTCCGTGATAAACATGTGACTGACCTGCGTTAGGCGTTGTGCAAGCGGGATGTGGGGCCGTGGTGTCAGACGATGCTTACTCAAAAGCATTTCTCTGTGGGCTGTTTTAAAATATTGTGTGCTTTATAAGAAATAGGTATATTTTATTTTATCAGAAACTCACCGAGAGCGCAAGTAAATTATAAAAGATAGTTAATTTTTAATTTTATGCACAATTATTTGCGTAAAATGAAGATGTAAAAGTACTAATAAAGCATTGAAAACAAGTTCTGGTGTACACAATCCTTTTCATAAAGCTAGCAATTAGAGTAAGTCTCTAAATCGTAATTTCAGGAAAATGCAAGAAGTCTGATCGATACAATACTTTATTTCACGTTTTTTCATATCAGCTACAAACATTCACTTTCCAACACAGGTCAGCTTGTGCTCCGTAGCTGTCAACGCAACGCTGGAGTCTAGAGCGATTAAAGTATAAGTAGGAATAATGTTGCTTAGAAGGTGTCACCAACACAAACCTGGGGCACAAAACCGGCAATCGGGAGCTCTAACGGCGGTTTTTGATCGAAACGAACGAGGAGCTTTTCTAAGGTCGTCAGTCTTGAATGAGCTCGTCGATTAAAGGTTCACGATACAAACATCACGAAGGACTTGCTAGAGTACACTCATATGCCAACAAATGTCTTTTCATATTTATATACGGAATGTTCTAATGCTATAACTCTCAGCTACTGTAACGCAAGTAAACTGGCTAACCTCGCAACGTGTTCCGATGATACGCTAACAGGAGGTCATGTATAGGTTAAATGAGGCACTAACATAATTTTATACCATTAAACATCTTCAAAATTTAACATCAGGCATGAAGCTTGAAAATCAGGCACTATAATTTCAAAAGACAAAATTGCGTTCACGTTAGTATATCATGCATCGCTTACAAGTTTGTAAACATCTTCAGTTCAGGCAGACAGGAGCATGGTTCCAATCACTACGACAATAACAACCAAAAAGTATCCGGTTTCTAATTAGCTTATCCAGCATTCTTGTAGAGCCTACGATAATATTCCCACCCAAATAACATTTCATTTACCTTCAGGAGACTTGAAATACTATATTTAATGAGGTTATTTTTTCAGAAAATGGGATTAGAAGCGTCCAATATAAAAATCTTACACCGTGAATAAAATCTGGCATGAGTCTTGCACCATACTATTCAAATAAACAATGGTCAAGTTAATACCCTAGAGACTTGTTTGAAATAAATAATTTGAAGGCTTTTCCCTCATTTATATTAGACACATAAGCAGTTTATCAGCCATGCATGAATAGAATACTCATTTGAGAACTGCTTAAAAAAATAGACAATTACGCTTCATGGAATAGAAATTTGATAAATATATTGAAACTACACTTAGCGTAGGGTATGTCCCACGAAAACATTCCAACATCAACGCTCTTATTAGGCTTCTCTATAGATTAATAAACGATCTATAGACACTTATCAATAGGAAACAGCAGGTTGAGTCAGCGGCTCTCAGCTATCCACCGAGGCATCGTTGTGGTCGATAAGAAAAGGGCCTTGTCCGTCAATATTGTCTGCAAAATTGGTCCTCAGCTCCGATTGCGAGAGACTGTGCTGCGAGAACAGAGCCTAGCCTCTTCTATAGGTAAAATGCAAACCCGCTATATGATGTGTGTTGTATTGGCCGTAATTTTAATGCATCCACATTTGCACACCGTCAGTGCCCGCTTTGCATCATCACAACGCTGTCAACATGAAGCAAGCTCTACACGAGCGTACTTTAAACAACAGCCGAGTGGATGCCCTTCTTGCGCCGCGAGTTCTTACAAGACCCGGCTCAGGTGAGAGCGAATCTTGGCTACAAACAATATCATCTGAGCATAACCCCCAATTCAAAGTGTGCATGTTGGCACTAAATGGAGGAAATCATCAACGACTTTCTAAATCGATCTGATTCGACAATATCAATTCATTGGGCAAAATAGAGAATATTTCTCGTTTTATTCCAGGTGATCCTTCATTTTCCCCTAGCCATACAGCGAAAAGTAGTTTAAACATTGAATCTCATGAAATTTTGATTTAAAACCGTCAAGATACTGGATTGTACAGCTCACAATAATGACACAAACACAACTCGATAAAACAAACAATGGAAATTCATTACCCTAGTTTCGACGTAAGGCAGTAAAGCTTGCCCAACACTTAACATCAAATCTACCTCGACAGATCGTGAACTGCATCGTCTAAGTCTTGACGTCCCCGAATGGCAGGTCACGCGCAATACGGACACCAGTTCAAGAGTATATATATGTTCCCGTTAATGCGATGCATCTAAAGTTCTCTAGCGCACTGACGCAATCAAACTGACGAACAAAGAGCTCCCTCATTCGTGGGAGCTACTCAAAAGAACTCAGGAAAATCCCGACATGGAAAGACACTCAAACTGACTAAGAACAAGGCTAGGCAAGGTCTATGGCCTGTATGAGAAAAGTCGAGCTTACACTCAGGTAAGGGAGGGCGGGTTTCATCTCTAGGTTCAGGCATGCATATCTTAATTAACAGCTACATGCTCTCGTACACAAACGTCGCACAACTTTGGCCATCCATTGAAATACTCGGAGAACTTCCTGAACTTCTTCGACAAACTAGCTCCATCATATCGGTATAGGGCTCTTGTAAAAAGAAAAAAAGACAGTCAATTTTAGCAGCGGTTGCATAATGTAAAAAGTCAGAAATGAAGAGTTGTTATTTCTATGGCATGCTGTACAAGTAATGAGTTTTTGAGATTGATATTCATTTATGCATTTTTCTGGAGTAAAGTACAGTATAAAAACTGATCAAAACGGAATTTTTTAATAATCGTAACATCAACGATTTCAATGAGGATAATATCGAATCTTATTATTGTAATTCTAGCCGGAGTGATCACAAATTTTGAAAATTATGCACACTGAAACATACACAAGCTATACAAATAGATTAGCACGGTGAAATGGGAAGAAACTACTGCGGAAAGTCCTCTCTACGTGGACCAGCCACAATTTGGAAGCCATTACTTCTGGAGCGAGGAATGGTTCACAAAATCAATGACAGAGAATCGTACCATTCGACGAGGTTATACAAGGACACTGATCAATCAAGAATACAAGAAGAGATAGAAAATTTTGCGTCCAGAACTGCTTACCTCCATGCGTCGGTACCCACATTTCAAAACACGCACTGCAAACGAATGTAATTGCGGATCAGTCCCTCATATCCTCCGTGAAAAGCACCGCATGAGTTTCCGTAGCAATTGGAGACAACGAGGAGTCTTAAATCGAATATCATGGCCCCTGTGAGTCCTTCGAGAAGCGACGAGAATGACGGTTTTGGAGACGTCGCAGCTCACACAGAAGTGCTTCTCTACAATGCAAGTACAAACTATGTAGTCGCTAGACTAAAGGGATAGCTCTACTGAAACGCACTATTCTGTCATTGAGCCTCTAAATTGCACCGAACTAGGCATTTGTTCCTCAAAATCTTCACAACTCTACGCTAGTGAACATCATTGCGGCATATCGCAATACTGTATCCAAAAAATAGCATTCCAGTGGCTTAGCTTGGCCACACAAGAGGATTCCAATGACCACCACAAAGCAGAGCTTCACATGCGTAACGTTGCTCGTCAAAAGCAACATGCTATCAGGCTCTCGTATTGACTCACATGAAACCTACTGCAAGAAAATTACTCAGGGTCGATTCCTGTTCTACCTACAAGTGAATTAAAGAGCAAATGGTTTCCAAACGCAAGTTTTTCTCGCGGTTACGCATACTTTTGACGTAAAGATTTTTTTTTGCTGCTGAGAAAATACATACTTGCACACAATTTCAAATACACACGTCGAAAAAATTGAATACATTTTTACAACAAAAATATACATTTTCAAAAATAGGTCAGAGACTGATAAACGAGTATCATTAGAAAAATAAATTAAGTATAGGCCAATGCCTGGAAGCTTATTACTACGTTCAGTTTAGAATTAAACAATAACTCAGAAGTAAATAAAGAGCCCGAGGGTCATGACGGAACGCATCATTAAGCTTCTTTTACTGAAACTCGCAAAAAATAATGGCCATTCATAAAATCTCACCTCTGAGAATATTTCCCTTTCCACAGAGAAGAAATTAATTATTGATTTCGTACTCTCAAAAAAGTGAAATAGCGATGCCACATTCAAAGGAATTATAACAACGAGGAAACAACAGTCCGCAGAAACTAATAGTTCAATTTACAAAGAAGGGATAGAGGGATGTATAACTGGCGTCTGATATTCATGACGATGCTGCGACTGCGACGAGCGTCTGACACTAAACTTTCAAAGATTTCCCATGTAAAATTAGCGACAAAGATTCCTATTATTTCTTCCTATTGACAAACAGCGAATGATCCATTGGTTTGATATTGTTTTAATACACCTTTATGGGCGTTGGGAACACTGCGGAGATTACATTTTTGTCCCCTTTGAATTTTTGCTTAACTTGAACTAGGATAGTCAAGCACACGAGCAACAGCCAAATCTGCTGTTTAGAATTGATCGCTCGCCTCGTCGCCAAACTTTCGGAACAAAAGAGCTCTTACGGCACTACGCCAATTTCTATTATAAGAACAAGTGAATTAATCGAAAAGAGCTGTAAGCCGGGTTCCGTTTGGGATGAACATTTCGATCGTTGCATCTCATATGAGATAGTCAGACATTTTGGACAGTCACTAGTACGACTAAGGGGCATTCACGGCCAACACGGGACTTTAAACTTGCAATGACACGGTACACCAGAAAATTCACAATATCCTTATAGGTACAGTCAATTTTTCATGAGTCATATACAAAACCATATGCAATTTTCGACGCGTAAAATAAAGAAAGTCGTAAGCCTCGCAGAAAATTTGAAGCACGAAGAATATCTAAATTCGCCAAGCATTATGCACTCGAGTTCATCTGAACTCGTGAAGTCCAAATCAAGGGATATACGGTCTCATTAATTAGTATCACAAATAAAATAGCTACATCAATGCAATAATGTGTTTCACAAATGTAGTTTATGCCTAACATCTCTCACGAAAAATTCCTCTGGCTGAGTTTGATCTGATTGAGCGATGCTTCAGCTGAATATCAAGATCAACGAAAATAACTTTTATTACATAGAAATAATTCAGTTGTATCCATTCTTTATAAACGGGTGAACGGCAGTTTTCGCCAAAATGAAAGTAAATCACGAATTTTACATCTGCAAAGAAGCCCGATAAGACGATGGCTACGTGAGTTGGTCGAATTATACAAAATCAAATCCTGATGTCAGAAAAGTTCGAGACGTGTATTATATATAAATAAACGCAACTGGAATTTTGCTCAGAATTGCAAGCATTTTTATATTACTCGTAAAATAACTGGAGGTGTGTTACGACTGTTGTATTATTATGCCGCCGTTCACCTTTACTGAAAGTTCTCTGGGCTCCGTCACTTGACGCTGTTGACTCGGAAGGCTTTGTGATGGTGCTAAGCTAATCTTTAATCGTAAGCCATGACTTTCATGCGCGGGAAATTTTTTCAGCTTGTCGGGATAACTTTCCACATTATTTTAACATATAAATTTTCAGCAGTAGACAAGTTGTAACAGTGTAAGAATATCCTCAATATCAAGATCGCAATTATCACATGGTTATGAAAGTTCCTTCTGTGTATATTTAAGCTAAAACTTAATTGCGCTAATCATTTTGGCAGTTAAGAATACACGACCTCTATTATTGGACATGCGCTGCAAGATCGTTAACTTGACATTCTTGAGGGTTTCTTCGGAAGGAAACTTTGGCACCCGTCAGGGTGGCTGGAGGCTAATTTGCGAAAGATCACTGGCTGCGAGAGTTCCATGATCTAAAAAAATCTATTACTGAGTTGGATAACATTTGGGCATAGCATTCCACAGCAAAGCCAATACTTTCTAGTTAAGGTTACATTATATAGAGCGACACCAAAAAACGGATGCTATATTAATTTTAGCATGGAATGACTTCATGTTGTAAGGAACCAATGACATCCCTGGAGAGGGCACATCGGCATGTGGGAACGAGCTGATAATTACAATAAAACAGTAGGGCCATAACAAACACTTTGGTGAGGCAGCACTCGGTACTCAAGCCACCCCCTTCAATGGCGACGACGATGCAACACCAAAGTCAATGAGCGATGGATAAATACACAAAAGAAGACTGTTGTGAGTAACACGGAAAGAGAGAGAGCGAAATAGNCGCATCACAGCAGGCGAGAGGACTACACATGAAGCCCATTACTCCGGCTTGAGCCTGTGCCAGTGGACAACCGTCTGCCGTGGCTTGGTGATCATGTCGCTCCAGTGCTTCGTCTCCGACGTGCCGCTGCCTGCTTTTCCTGCACAAACAAAATTCGCTTCAATATTGCAAGCTTAAGGACGCGGCCATGAAACAATTATTGGCCAGTGCATCGGGCTGGCGGCCCGACGGTGAAACCTAGTTTGTCCCCTGTAAAAATAATCGTTGATTTCTGGTGCTATTATGTAGAATGTTGACAGAAATGTGTGTGTGTGCTTGTCTCTGTTAGTTGAGAGTTTTTTATGACTCTTAATTAGAAGGACAAAGGAGTAATTTAGGGGACATGTGGTACTTTCAAAACGGCTTTTGGCATTCCCTGTAAGTTTGAATCACTATTCTGACGCAAAATAGTATGCTAGCCGGTGTTTCAGCGCGGTGAAGGCATCGTGTTCCTTTATAAAACAGCGGCATCGCTCTCCTAGGAAAGAATAGAACTCACTATACTGAATTAAATATTCACGAAATGAACTACAAAACTTCTAGTGCCCTATAAGTCACATCACCCGTACGTCTGATGATATTAAATTGAAAACGAGACGTTGAGCGGCTTCTAATAGAAAACTGTAGAGATGAATTCCTAGTAGAAATACCGGTGGGTTTTCAGCCTCGCGTGAGACACACCATAGCTGGACTCGCACAGACAGGCGATGCTGACGTGGCCGTGTCAATGGTCGCACAAATATCGATGTTGAAGCGGTCACAATCTTGGGCTCATCGTTTTGGCTGTAAACACTCATATTTTTATTGTGTTAGCAGATTGCCTTGCTGTCAAAAGGACTAATGAACAAAAAAGAGGGTATCCTAGTCTAAATAACCATAAATCAAACGGGAAAAATTATTTAGGATGCCTATACACAGTTGCAAACTCCAAAACTAAAACTTTTGACAGCTTGAGTATCAAGGCCACGGTAAATTTGGTTTTGAAGGCCTCAGAACATGCGTAATTATAAACAAAGGAACAACAACAGAACAAGAATGGAATGACAAGAGCTTTTGAATCTCCAGGATATTTGGCGAAGTTAATAAGACGCCAGGGGGTCAGAGCTCAACGCAAAGTGGCTCATTATAGTCATAAATCCGTTGCTTTTACTCACATTACCTAATGCATTAACGCTTACAGTTCAACTTCAACGCTTTTGGAAACCAGTCCTTAGTGGTTAACTTTAGAAATAAAATTGAAGGAAAATATTGCAGAGTTCTTGAAATGAACGCAATGCTGTAAAGGTTACGGCCAAAAGTCATGAGGTACCAAAAATCTAAGGCAAAAAATGAAACTAGTTTAAGGTCACTTACATTTCGTGAATCCATTTTTTCAGTAGAAAGATGTAGAGCCTCTGTGCAATCAATAAAATATCTATCGTCATGACCATTCGCTTAAATCGTTTCTAGATCGGTATTGTTACCATCAAGCGAGCACAAAAATGTACGCTATGCATTCAACGGGTTAATTTCTGTACACAGCACGACGGCAGTATCGCGACTCGATAAAGCAAAGCCTAACACTGTAGGTAAAATTAATTGTAATTTGATTTGTAATCCGATTCTAGCAGAAATTTTACAAGGCATTTTTCTTTGCGATTTGGAATTCAAATCACGACACAAGCAGAACAAGTAGTGACTCAGCAACGAGGCTGCTGGAATATTTAATAAGATTTCATGCTGAGCGAACTCATCATAGCTAAAACAAAAGCAAATGCTAAATGAGATAAATTTCATCTGAAGTTTTTCCCGAGGAATGTAGAGAGATGAAGAAAAATGTGGAGTTATTTTTAATTAGCTTCATTGAGTGGTGGAGCGCGCGGCATTAGGAAACGGAGATGGTGGGGAGATGGTGGTGAGTCGGTGGTGAGTGGAAGAGTTAAAAGAGCTGGGTCAAGCTATGTAATATTGCTTGATAGTTGTTTGATTCAATCCTTATAAATGAGTTGAACCGAATTTTGTAAGCAAGTTCAAACTAATCACCAATTTTGAACTAGCAAGGAAGTTCGAAAGAAGATAATGCCAAACTCTGAGTTGGTTAATTTACATATACATACGCACATGTACTAAATAGGATAATTAATACCAGAAAAGTTAAAAAAAATCACTAATAACCGATCACTTGGGATATCAGAGTCATTGAGGAAGATGCGTACATGAACATTAACTTTATTTCCTGAATTTTTCTTCAAAAATCGAAAGATTTCTGGTGCCGTCTGCATATGAGCTACACCTAATTTCCTTTTTGAACGAATGATGGAAAAATAGCATTCTAACGGCAAAATGGCGTACCCACGAAATTACTATAAATTCGTTTGAATGTTTAGTAATGGACAGAACTTGTGAGGAGTTTGATGGTTAGAGCAATTCGTACTCGAACGCGCGAGGGCGACGGTTTCCCCGAACGCGACAGCTGCACCCGACATACCCTCAGGAGATACATTCAGTATCCCACTTCGATGCTGGCATGTTTCAGGAATGTTTCTCTACGACCAAGAGTTGGAAAATGGAATCAGGTGAGTTTAAATAAGAATCCTCTGGATCTATGATAAAAATTTTATCGAAATAAATTCGTCCCATTTTGCGGCTCTAGCAAAGGTAGACTAACGAATTTGATGGGTAGCATGATCCATAACATTCTACTTGTATTTCTTTCATTTCATTCGTCATATATAGTTCGCTTGAAATGGCACGACGAATAATAACGTGAACGCGATGCAGAGATTTCGTTTGATTTTCTCGGAAACAATCACGGCTCGCGACTGAATAGAAAACAGAATGAGAAGCAAATAAATTATCTTTAGGGAATACGCTCTCCGATTTTACGTTTTCAGAATGACAAAATGCGGACGTCACATTCACAGGGAGGGCGTCAAAACAAAGGAGTTGTAAAAATTGCTCCACCCTGACACTCAAAAAGCGTGCGTTGATATGAGGACGGCAGCAGAAGCCGTGACCCAAGCATGTCTACTCAGTTCTAGGGTGCTGTGAGGCAGGCCTCCGACACGATGAGGGTCCGCATGATTGAGGTAAATATGGAGAGCTTCCAAGGTAAGCAACGAGCGACTGACGTCAATACAGCTGGTTACGAAGCACAATATTAGCAAGTTTACTCTAAATATTAAGCTTAATTCAAGTGTAGAAGAGAAGGACGTTTCTTTCTAAGTGAAATCTCTATAAGAAGTGTGACGAGTAAGACGTGTGAGGGAGATTTTGGTGACCGATTAAGCATGGGGCTGGTTGAAATTAGGACTGTTAAGCGTAGCTGTGAGGAAAACTGTAGA
This sequence comes from Orchestia grillus, assembly GCA_014899125.1. Lineage (NCBI taxonomy): Eukaryota > Metazoa > Arthropoda > Malacostraca > Amphipoda > Talitridae > Orchestia > Orchestia grillus. The sequence continues at coordinate 10,075 of VOMN01043249.1, forward strand.
GTTCAACATCATGAAGCACAAAGGTAGGTTAGGGACACGAGACGTGAAGGGTTCATTTGGGTAGTTACATTATTCAGTCTGCCGTATATTGAATGCTTGGAAAAAAGAAGGCTTGTCTTTTACCCCGCAAATGCATGTTTTAGGCTGTAGCTTGAAATTGAAGTAGTCTAGTTTGGGAGCACCGACATATTTTGGCGCTAGATAGCTTGGAACGTTATTGAGCGCTCTCTAGTGACCCGATGTAAGGGCAACAGACTTGAAGTAAGGACACGGTATCCAAAGGGCAATAGACTTGAAGTAAGGACACAGTGGCCAGAGGGCAACAGACTTGAATTAAGGAAAGGACACAGTGGCCAGAGGGCAACAGACTTGAATTAAGGACACAGTAGCCAGAGGGCAACAGGCTTGAATTAAGGACACAGTGGCCAGAGGGCAACAGGCTTGAATTAAGGACACAGTAGCCAGAGGGCAACAGGCTTGAAATAAGGACACAGTGACAGGAGTGCTCAAGTCCAGCAACACATAAGGCAAAAAGCCGATGTCCGCAAAACATCCGCAAAATCGTAGTGCTTTTAAGCGTTGTCGTTATGAGGAAAGAGCGAAGGAGGGAAGGGGTTGTTGCGATTGGTAATAGAAGGGAACTCAGAGGAAGAGGTGGGAGGAAGGATTGTGGCGGCAGACGAGAGAAGAGGAAGGCTAGGGGAGAGGAGGAAGGGGGTGCGAGTGGTTACTTTTCTTCTCGGGTACCGTCTTGATGTCAAATGACAAAGTATAACCTAAGTATGAGGTTCTCGATGAGTTTCAGTGAATCTTTCCGTTTAACAAAAGCATATATTTGAGAAATAGTTTAAGTTTAAATTTGAACATATCTTGCGCGAGTTATCAAATGATTTGTACATTTTTCAAGCACCATTTCAGGTCGTGACCATTGATGACTGAATTCTAACATAAAACATCAGAGCAATAACTTATTTCATAGATTTTTCCCTTGTCTAAAATATTCATGAGCGTCAAGGAGCAGAAAAAATCTTGCAGGCACTGGTCAGCAGGACTAAGAATAGTTAAAATTTTGTCGCCACTGCGTACGTACATGCATTAAATAAGCAAATCTAGCAGCTAGTGGGATTATATGTTCATACATCAAGAAAAGTGTTACCTAAATTCATTCCAATCATAAGGGTCACAAATGCCAAAATAATTTTTGCACTAAATGAGAGATAGAAATGAAACTTTTAGCCACTAAAATTACATGCATAAACACGAGCAAATTTCTTGATTTTTTAAATTACTATTAACCCCATAAGAAACAGAAGTATTATATAGTCTTATTTTATACGGTTTCTGCTAGTTTTTATAACAAAGATTAGATTATTAACTAGTTTAAAGCTCGCTACTCATATGGAATGCTCTCCAAACAGAGGAAAAACAAGTGACCATTTAGTATTGACTTCAGAAAACATAGAATCTGTGCAAAGGTGTGTTCCCACGTAAGATTCTTTGCGCGTAGTAGAAAGTAAGAGGAAGAAAAGAAAAAGAATAATCACAGACAATGGCGTGAAAATAAAAAGAAACAAAGTGGGTACGAAAGACAGAAGTCCCGAAAGTTAGCTAAGCTGAGTTAACCTAACCGTGTCCTCCTGTTTATTTCATACGAAGCCAAATGCGGTCTCAAAGCGTGTGAGCAAAAAATTGCAGCTAGGTTTTTGTTTGAAGTTAATTGCAGTCATATCTGATAGATAAAAAACATTAACTAGTATTTTACCTACAGCTCAGTGGAATTTTATCACATATAATACTCTTAGAATCATACAGTACCAAGCGCCCTGAACAGCGAAAAAGAGATATGTATACCACTGCCGTCCTCAAACCTTCCTCTGTCTGGAGAACGAGTCAAAAGGACGGAAAGACGGTCGCAAAATGGTCGAAAACCTTTGTAAGTCGAGGAGACTCTCTCCCCTCTACGCCCCGCTGCTAAGATCTTGAATCATTGATGCTTTTTCTAATGTTTTTAAAAAGCGACACTTGGTACCGTATGTTTCTAGGATCCTCATATCCACGTAAGACTGCAGCTAGTATTTGTTCACAGCTAAATGCAGTCTCTTAGCTTACGTACGTAAGACTGCAGCAAGTTTTTTATCCGCTGCTAAATGCAGTCTTGCTGCTAACGTCGTCTGGTCGTTGAGGGGTGACGCAGGGACCGAGTACCCAACTTACCGAGCATGATCTTGCCAATGGCTTCGTTCCTGCCCAGCTTGTCATAATCCTTGACGGTGATGTTGAGCTGGCACTCCCTGATGCGCTCCCACGGCACCTGCGGGACACCTCTTGCCGTCAGCATAGCCTTTGATGGGTTAATTATTGATAAGTTAAAAATTATCACAAACCCACGACCGGCGCAAAAAAAACCCTCGACCACTGCAAAAAACACAAAATCCTCGACCGGTGCAAAAAACATAATACCCTCGACCAGTGCAAAAAAATAAACCCTTGGCCAGTGCAAGAAAGCTTTGGCAAATGCGACGGATTCGTCATGGATTCGTGATAGAATCATGAGAGATCACCAAGAAATGAAGCACACAGACTCAAATGTACACGTTTTCATTATGAAGGCGATGGAAGCTGCGCAAGCTTCATATTGAATTGAATTTGAGCTTCTTGAAAATGTCCAGGACGTCGAGGCACTCGTGTGACGATCTCAAAATACACGAAACGGACCAAAATTTAAGCTAAATAAATATTTTCGTAGATCGTTGGGTCCAAAAATGGGACTTCAATTTAAGGTATTAAATACTAAGCCTCGCCTGATGAGGGCAAACAACGCAACAATTTGCAGAGCGATTCTCAGTTTTACCGCCTCCAGAGACCAAACAAGTCTTCTTGTGTCAAAAATTTGAGCCGTGGAAAACATCCTGACAAACGAAATAAAAATAAATTGGACCGCTTTTCGTGCGAGGGACCCGCACAAAAAAAGGAGTATAAGCTGAAAGCATTAAGTGAGCCACCGAAGCATTGAATTGAAAAGAAAAACTTCATGGCTGGAAGTTATAGTATCAACCGTCAATTTTAGCTCTCAATATGCAATTAGTTAGACGCCAAGTTTGAACTTACTTACGTAAATAAAGCCTAAGTATATGGGAGGATATACAGTGTGTATGTACTGTACACATATTTAAATGAATTGCCGCCCAACAAGGTAATTTAGTCCAAATATGATAAGTTGAAGCAAAATTTGAATATTTTCGACATAATTGTTTATATTGGTCAACGTACATTATGATCCAAATTGTAAATTTTCTTTTCATTCCTGAAGCAAAATCGCGTTTGTGTGAAACTTGACCTGGTTGTTCAATGACCTTCGATTTGATAACGAAGCTCGGCTGTGCGCTTAAACTGAACTCCATTTGGTGAGCAGAAACCATCTCATTAACCTCCAAGTTGCAGTCGATTGCCATTTACGTGTAAACAGGTATTATTACCAGTAATTACTTTACAATGTAATGAATTATTACGTTAAAATTTAATCGAGAATATAATTTGTGGTAATTTTCCATTCTCAAAAGTTCTCGAAAGTTCTCGAAAGTTCTCGAAAGTTCTCGAAAGTTCTCGAAA
>VOMN01043249.1:13691-51031 GCA_014899125.1 Orchestia grillus
TGTCGAAAGTTGTCGAAAGTTGTCGAAAGTTGTCGAAAGTTGTCGAAAGTTGTCGAAAGTTGTCGAAAGTTGTCGAAAGTTGTCGAAAGTTGTCGAAAGTTATCGAAAGTTATCGAAAGTTTTTTAAAGTTCTCGAAAGTTCTTGGAAGTACTTGAAAGTACTTGAAAGTTCTTGGGTTGTCGTATTGCAGCCCTGTACGTTTGCTTTGTGTTTTATGATCGAACAGTTTTGCGCAATAACAGGGCACAGTAGTTTGCTTTTATGTCGCACGCAACAGTTTTATGCTATGAAAACACTTTTGTGTTATGACGTAACAAGACGCTTCCATTGCACCAACACAATTTCAAGAATGCATCAGCGCGATGCAGCTAAAGTTAACATGATTCAAAAATACTCAAAGGCATAGAAAAAGTATACTCTGATCTCTAAAGCTTATTTAAATGTGTTACAACGAACGAAAATGAGGAAAAAGAAATCGAAACGAAGAACTGAAGCACAAAGAAGGAATAAACATTAAAGACAGCACTAATAAGGTAGTGTGAACGAGAGTTACCAAGGAAGCGACGCGAGATAAAGAGAAAACATGGGATAAAAAAAGAGATGCGATGTTCTCAATCTAAAGGGAGAAGTATTGCAAACATTTCAATAGGTATGTGAAGTTTTACGAAATTCTCAAGCTAGCTTAACGAAGACCGTCAGCCTTAACAGGATTGCACCGGAAATAAATGACGTCATGCAGACAAAACGTTGTTGAATTGAACATGAGCCTGACGAGGAATGTTCAAATTCTAGGGTCCCACTAATTAGCAGCCGGAGATATTTTCATTTTAAAATACCATTCCCTCTGGAACAGCAACGTGCTTACCGAACAGGCGACAAAGTAAAATGAACTTGAAACTGCGTTAAGAGATTCTGTGGGTTACGCAATGCCTAGAGATGAGCTTTCAGCTTTCATGCTCTTCAAGGCTTACTGTGATAAAAACAATGAGCATTACAACTGTGATAAAAATAATGAGTATTGCAACGCTCCCATGGGACGGGAGCTAGCTAAATTGTATAATTCTCCCTGAAATCCATTGGACTCGCTACCCAGTAATTTTCCTATATTCATACATCATGGACAACTGTGTTCACTTCCAGGATATGTTTTACAATGATCTTTACTAATGCAAGTACGAGTAGCTCGTTCACAAACATTAAAAAGTTTATTTGTAATTTGTCAGTTTTTCGTTATATGACCTGCTTTATTCTTACAAAAATATTAATGACGGAACTTCGACACTGATAAATCATTTCATTCCAGGTTGTGTCACCATTCACTCGTCGGCTCAGTGTTCTAATGGAAGCGTCATGTGAGGGTGTGAGTGATTATGACATCTTTAGGGGAATAATCAAGTCTAATGCAATCTCCGTAAATAATTGTCATTCAAAATTCATCCGCTTGTAAAGTTGTTTGGAGTTACATAAATGTATTCTCACTTGTGCACCTAAATCCACATTGACGTTCAGTGCTTGGAGCTGCCGATTCCTATTATGTTCGGTTAGATGACACTTGGTACTGAAGCTTTAAAATGTTCTTAGTGTAAAAACATACAAAATTCAGGGCCACTCACAAAGGGCTTCAAAATTTTTAGGTGAATTTATACTTATTAGCCCTTCACTGTGCAATTCGCGGGTTGTGATTAAAAGTAAGTTAAATATTCGGATGAAATACCGTAGACTGCACAAATTTTGTCCTGGTTGGCATACGTGGGGCTTCGAAAAGTTCGGGGTAAAAGCATAACTTAAAATTGCTTGCCAGATTACGATACCACTGTCCCTGAACGTTCTTGTACTAACATTTTATAATACATTCAAACATAAATCCTAAAATGTACGCAATAACACATCGAAACCAGTTGGAAGTCAATATGGGTCCCTATAGGCTGTTGAACCCATACCAGCAACAAACGAAGGCAGATCTTTCATTGAAATTTTGAACGACAGGGATGAGGCCTCTGACGCTTTTATGCTACGAATTGTACAGAGGATAAAACATGGCTCTACCAGTATGATTGCGAGGATAAAATTTGAAGCAGTGGCTGCCCGGGGTGGAAGTGTACCAGTCAAAGCAAAATCTGGAGGTTCTACCGAAAAAGTTACATCCACTGTCTTATGAGATGCAGAGGGTATTCTGCTAATTGACTTCCTCGAGAACAAAAAGCCATTATATCTGCTTATTATGAAGTGGTTTTGAGAAAACTGACCAAGCAAATCGTAGAAAACGGCCTCGAAAGCTGCATCAACGTCTCCTCTTCCATCACGAGAATGCACCCGCTCATGGTGCTCGCCTAACAAGAGCTGTGCTACTTCAATTTCGACGGAGAATTATTAGACAACTACCCTACAGCCCTGATTTAGCCCCATCCGGTTTATTTTTGTTTTTAAATTTAAATTTTTTTACAAAGGGGTTAATTTTCCATAAATTGAAGACGTAAAAAGGGCTGCTATGACTTGGTTTGCATCACAAGACCCTCTTTTCCACACAGGCGGACTTTAAGGCTGGCATCAACGTTTGGAGAAGTGTATTGACCTTGATGAAGCATATGATGAAAAATAAAGATAATGACAAATAGTTGTTTCGTACTGTCCTTTTTCCACTAACTTTTAGAAGCTTTCTCGTACTTACAAATGTTTTTCTGCCCAATCACACACTAAAAAAATTGCACCAATGTGTAATCCATTTGTGATAAATTTGAATCGGTTTTAGGACAAGCGTACGACATAAGCAGTCAAAAGCTGCATCGAGCTTTCCTCACGGTGGTTGGCTCGAACTATACTTTAAACTATGATGAAAAATTTTGATTCGTATTCTAAAGAACGAGCACTGGTTGACTTAAAAATACTAGCTGTCTATTTAACACTACAATGATGCAAAAAATCAATAATTTAATTTTTTTAGCGTTGAATGATCCTGAAAATGCGAACCATTGTTATTTCAGTAATCAAGCATTGGTTAATCCCAATGGCACAAGCTATTGTTGCTTAGTTTTCCTTTTCGGTTGAAGAGCGCAGAATTTCGATAGGACGACATCGATGTTTCTGCCGTTTGAAAGGACGTCTTTAGTATGTTTACTACATCTCATCACTCTGACAACCATTTTTAGTTCTTTTTCCAAATACTTGAGTGTGCAGCGCAGTAGAACGGTTCTAATTGTGAAGACATTCTGTCCCGAATTGGCGCCCTTTATGGAACAGGTTAAACGATGAAGAGCTGCGCACATCACGAGGGTCAAAGAGGCGGCTCACCTCGAACATGACGGTGAAGTTAAACTCGGGGTTCAGGGTGCAGAATTGCACTTCTGATCTCTTCTTCTCGATCCTCTTCTCTCCGAAGTACAGCCAGATCTTCACGTAGGGATCTGCAAAGGAATAATTCGCGTAAAATGAGCCAATCGTTCCAAAAATTCATCGAATTCCAAGCCCCTTTCTTCAAATAACAGCTTAAAATATTCTGCTCTATCAAAAGTTAATTACTTTCGGATAGAATTTTTTTCAAATTTTTCTTTAATTTCACACAAGGTAAGCGCTCAAATTGAGGGGAAGCAAAATATTTCCAACGTTCGCCAGCACGTATTCACAGCGTACAATAATTTTCGCACATCTGTGCAATTTCACGCACGGCTAGGGCCCACGTATTTTCGCCTAAATAATCTAATAACTTCAGAAGCGAGGGCAGTCTAGTTCAGTAAAATCCTCACGATATTTCAAATAAATACAACTGTGATTGAAATTCGAAATGCTTTGTAACTTGCATACCAAACCATGGCTATAATTGAAAAAGTTTTCTATAAATACGTAGTGCTGTGAGGCCCAGAATATGACCACAGTTTTGAAGATGAAATGATCTCATAGCACCGAATTCTTCAAAGATCTCACCCCACACTGACGCCAGACTTCACGTTTCTACCAAGATAGATAAATCACTGTAAAATTTCAGATACTTCTTTCTAATTGATTCAGTTTGCAGAGATAAAATCAAATAAATTTCACATGGAAGCGAGGGCAGAGGCATCAAAGATGTCCCGCAACAACTCCTCAAAAAAATTGATGGGAGGAAAGTGTCAGAGGCGTGAGGACGGCGTGTGTGTGACACCGGACAAATGACCGAAGCACGGCCTTCGATTCAGGCTTTACAGTAACTCCTCTTTTCGAAAAACAGCCGCGTGTTCTTTCCAGTACACTTTGTGGGCTGTAGAGTTTAATTCTGTCCCTTTTTACAAAGTTAGTGGTCTGAAAGAGTGATTAAACGTACAAGAAATTGCTAATTTTTCAAGATCATTTGTAAATGATATTGACATGTGCATCAATCGGGAAAGTTTCAACATTTAAATGGCAAATAAGTGCCTTAACTTCCTTGCCGAGACTGACATTGTGATAAAACGCTTCTGAAATAGAAAGTCATGTGCAGGTGCGAGTTTGTGCAGCTCGTCGCCGAGAGACTTGGCTGGTCTCGCGAGCGTCTTTGTTCAGTTACGTAGAGCGGGGCTTCAGCGCTTAGCGCTAACGTGAGAATTGGAGTCCCTCGCTCCCAAATCTGCAATTTTTAAATCCCAATAGAAGATGCCGATAACCTGTATCAATCGAGTGCAAAATATGGAAATAAAAAGACGCATTCATTCGCATGTAACCAAGATTTTAGTTATAATACATATAGTTAGAAAACCAGTACCGCGGTGTCACGTTCATATTAGTTCTTACGCACAAAGTTTAGAAAAAAACGTTTTTATTCTATGATTATTCATAATATACGCGTTAGTTAATATTAACTACATTAAACTCTCGTAATTAGGAACTCGTATTTCACGAAAGGTTTAGTAAAATGAAATGTACGAAAACCCTTGTAATATTTCAGACGAAAGGAATGAATATCTAAATAAACGTCACAGCATTTGGTCGAAAAATGTGGTTGAAAAACTGAATCCTATGAAAAAAGACGTCAGAAGAGAGCTTTTGGCAGCACCGTTAAGCAAAGTTAGAAATAAGTACTTCAATGCTGTTTGTTACAAACATTGAAAACAAATCATACGATACTTAATCGACACTACATATATGAACGATTGAAGTGTGCTGATATTCTTAAGAAACCTCGATATATTTACAGAACATGTCCCAAAAAAGTTTCGCATGAACTAGATTATAGGTAGTACTTCATTCCATTCATAATAATCCAGTACTAGACGTCGGTCATTTACAGCGTGAAAGTTCTTGTCACATATTTATAAATAATCGATTTCTATATATTTCGTATTTATTAAAGAAATACGAGAAGTTTTTGGATCAGAGATAAACATTCAACATTTAATAAACAATGCAAGTACTACAGTTATTCGTAGTTTTTCTTGCTCCGAACAATGTAAGAAGAAGCAAACTATTCGCTAATGACGTCGTTCCCTTTTCAAATGTCAGAGCTCGCAGCCGGGGGTACCTCGCGTCACCGCTCGTGTCAGGGGTTCGATGTCAGTAGCAACAAAAAACTTCCTTTAGGAGCTGGCTCAACGTTACAACCTTTTAAAGATGCCTTTTTTGGCCTCAGTTTTATAATTTGCTGCTTTTTAATTAAAGAATTGCACACCAACTTACGAAAGTTAAAAAATTTGTTTGAGAACACACTTCATACTCATTTCGTATACATCCCATTATATCATAATAACCCAATTTCTTGGTTGGTTGGTCCGTCTATATGTCACGCTTTCAATTATTTAGATAAGCGAAAATTCCCTGGTTTGTATNCTGAAAATATAATTTCTAATCAGAGTTACCGTAAATAAGAAGGCGTCCTAATAAGAAATTGACATCCTTCGTCCCGCCATTTGTGGCGGGGCTTGTCTGTTAGTTCATGAATATTTCAGAGGCAAGTTTTGGTCGATGATTAGCTCGATATATATATATTTTATATGAAATTCTCATTGGTAAAATTGTTATATTGAGCATTTTTATTAGAGCGAATTTTATCTTTTGAAGGAATGAGCAAGGGTACTCGAGGTATTCGAACTTAGGTCCCCTATTTTGGGAAGATTGATTCTCTGTAAACTATGTCTCAGTTTCAGTAAAATATTGTTGCTCCTAATGCTACTGTTTTAATAGAGTATCCCCGCAATACCAGATTATGGTTAAGAATTAAAAGCTCAGAATTTTAATGAGTAAATTAATTTATCCTATTTTCTAAATCAACTTCCAATCAAATTATATGTAACAATTATAATACCAACACTATGAGTCAAAATTCAACAAAATGAAACGGAATACATTGCACCAATACTTTCTAAGATTTAGATATAAAGATCCCACAATAACTATCACAAGTTGCGACGCCTTAGAGCGTCCTCACAAAGTCCTTGATCGTATTGTTCCTGTAACCACATCCGAATGCATTGGAGACCCTGTTTCGCTTTGAGTCGCTAAAGCCAAATCCCGAAATGCCTATTTACATCGGCCCTTGAAACAGCAACTGGTCCTTGGTGACACCGGAAAGGATGTTTTGAAGCAGTCTTGGGTTGGGTCAGGTGAGGGTGTGTCCTGGTCAACTGGAGGCCCCAGGTTGGCCCATCTGTTGCCATTAGGTCACATCGAGGCTGTCTAACTCCACCTGCGGCCTCCCAACGACGCTCCACTTCTGTTCAACTTGGGCAAGTCCGCTCAGAAACCTTCGGCAATTTCTGGCGAATGCACACTTACAGACCGCGCGACTGGGCTGCATGTGCGAAATAGAAAAAGGGCTGGAGCACAGAGAGGGGCGGGGGGTACAGCGGGCTGGGGTTGAGGGACGGGAGACGGAGCACAATCGATGCAAACGTGCGCGGCACAATCTGCAGTTCAATGATACAACACAAGGATGCATTTATTTGTAGTAGAACCAGGTTGTAATATAAGGCGTGTTTCCCTGGCTTTCCTTTGAATCCTTTCCTTTGGGTGTCTTTCTCCTGCCTATTGAACCTAGACTTAATCTTTCTCCTGAATTCAGGGCCTGTGTTCCTCTGAATCTAGACGACAATATGACGATATTAAAAACTTGTTGGCTCGTCCGCCAAAAATGGCGGCACAGATTATGGTAATTTCTTAATATACCCTCTTTTTTACGGTAAATTCAACATGGAATAATACTATTTTCAGTATCTCTGATACGGACTGCTTTCTCTAACAGTTTCATGGATTCGGTATATTTACCCGGGAACTTTCTCCTATCTAAATTCTACAGAGAAAGACGGACGGATTCGCCAACCAAACCAGCAACGCTGAGCTGTTATTCTATTGTGGGATTTTCTATGCATTATTGATGATTCATTTGCCGTCGATGGTTAATTGGTTGAAATATTAGGGAAGGCTTTTTGAACCTCCTGTACTGCGTTAAAAAAATAAACATTGATATAATAGATAAATACACATTAATCAGTTAATTCGAATTTATCAATTCAAATACTTCATGTGTATATACAATTTGAATTATAAATACGAGTATCGCATTTTTAAAAAAGACAAATAAATTCAAACAAAATTTTGCACTTTATCTTTCATCATACGTGGAGTGTGAAGCCCCAAAAATGAAAAAGGTTAAATGTGCGTTCCGAAGTGCTAATAACACACGAGATTGCATGTCCCACGCGTAACCATAATAATTATCAATCCTACACGCGAAATAAGAAGCGTGAGAGATATGCGAGATTGCATGAGTGCAATAAAGTGCAAGAACGATATGAGATAGTGAGAGCCAAGAGTTGAAGTAGTTGAGCGGACGAAAAACTGGCGGCTTCACTCTCTCAATATCTGTAATTCAAAACTTTCTCAAAATAGCGCGATCAGACTTCCCACACCTCATGCAAACGATACCGATAGATGCATCAATCAATCGAGGACAAATTTGAGTTCGAGCGGTGTGCAGATCCTCGAATTGGCTGCGAATGAACGCTTCTGGAATTGAAGGCTACGTGCAGTTACGAGTTCGTTCAGCTACGCCACCGACATACTTGACTGCTCACAAAAATGTCTTAATTCAGTCACGAGGAACAAAGATGCAGTGCGGTGAACAAATGCAGGAATTGAAGCAACAAGCTCCACCGAATCTGCTACCTGAACTTGCAATTAGATTAATTTAAATTAATTATTTTAAAGTTCCCTATCCACATGAAACATGATCCGAAGTGAGTCAAGAGAAGGGACCGTTTACTAGAATTATTAAGAAAGGGGAATCTATTCACACAAGGTGCGTTTCTACACAAAATCTACTAAGCATAGAGAGAGCAAGTTAAGAATGAAGAAGAAGAAAAGACAAAGAACAGGCAGTGAAGATTATGTGAAAATTGGATGAATCAAAGTAGGCACGAAAGGTAGATGTTTTCAAGGCCTATTAATGGCTGATATAGCCTACCACAATTTGGGAATGATTCGTTTAACGTACGGGTTTTTCGCAGAACTAGTTTGCCTACGAAAATCCCAGACTAATGTAGAAGTAGATTATGCAGGATGCCAGCGTTTGTTGCCCTATGTTGCCCTACGATTGCGTAGTTGTTACATTCTCGGTTTCACTCTAAGCGAGAGACGATGTGTCGATGGTGCGATAGAGTGTGTAGTTACGCTTATTTCGATGTCTGGCCGCATGAGACTACATGGTCGAAACCCAAAAACGGACCGTTGATTGGCTCGTTCATCTTACCATGTTTTCTTCTTTAATATAAAGCCTCTCTCAAAGCGACGTAAATATTTCGCATTAAAAATATTGCTTTCGTTGTACGTTCTCCTTGTTTACTCGACATAGAGCGTATCCGCTTCGTCATTGCCTCAAAAATAAACTTTAGGTTAAATTACCGATAACTTAACTCCGGGAATTGTATCTATGTTCAATTAGTTGATGCTGAGAGAACCTTGAAGAACGAGAATTTAGTTGCAGTTTTACGGTACTTCAAGGATAAAAAAGATTTATTGGTTTTCAGATGACAGTTTCTTTCACCCAACGGAGCCCTTGTGCTACGCTGGCGTGTTTTTCCAAAAGGGAAACACACGAGAAGGAAAATAAATGCAGAGGAAGCAAATAACGCATACTTGCTCTCGAGGTGAAACTCTCTTAATGGAATTGTCAAGGTTCAATTTATCAAGCGCAAAATAAACTCAGCCTGTGCATGCATAATTGCGAAAATTCTTCCCGTGACTTGAAGCGTCTGAAAGCGACCATAACTTTGCCTCGTGGGTTTTAGGAGAGCAGGCAAATGCCTGCAACGTTCACAAAAGGGGACCGGTCGCCCAGAGTTCTATAGAGGTCTTTCGGCCGCAAGTCTATGGCTCCACTCCACAGCTCGAGGGCCTTCGAGCCTTCGCCTTCTAAGGGGAGAGGGTCCCTCGGCCAGTCTCACATTACCGAGCCCTCCGGTACAGCAATTGAATGCTCCTAACAAAGCGCTCCTAATGTCTGAATAAAACCCATTCGTACGACAGTAAATTGAAGAACAATTTTCATTGCCACTAATATTTGTGCTACCGAATTCATTGTGAAATTTACGTGCTATGAAAGCATCAGTTCTTCAATACTGTAGGAAAATACTTGTCATTTTACAAAACGAGCACCCGAAGTCTTACCTTTAGGACTAGACTAGAAATCTTAGCTATTACGTGTTCGGGAAACTAATACCCAGTTTTCGAGCAAGATGTCAGTGTCAAAACATGGATTCGACTTGTCGGTCAAGTACGAAATGAATAAATTTGCTCGAATGCTCCAGGGCTTTGTGGGGCCCTGACATCGCACTGCGATAGGAGCTGTTGTGACGGCACAATGTGCAAGGGAGAGCTGGTGAACATGAGCAGTCGAGGAATTGGGAGGGAGAGAAGAGCGAAGCGTGTGTGGAACTTGTTCTTGTGAGGGGCCCTCAACACGGGTATGGCACCACAGCACTCACATGGTACCCCAACACGGACATGGCACCACAACACAGGCATGGCACCACAACACAGGCATGGCACCACAACACAGGCATGGCAACCAGTACGCGTTATGTAAGGATGCAACCCAGCAATAGTCACAAGGGTTAAGGGCCTGCAACACAGAGTTGAATACAAAGCTTAAGTGCCTGCGCACAGAAGTAGGCCCCGAGCTCAGGTACTTGCACCACAGGTATTGACAAGGATTCCAGTACAAGCCTGCAACACAGAAATAAGTACGACGTTCGGGTCTATGTGATGCAAATCCGTAGAGGCAGCAGGCTTATAGTATGTGCATGCAACACAGAAATCGACAAAAAATTCAGGTGCATGCAACACAGAAATGAACACAAGGTTCAGGTACATGCTACACAGATGAAGGCACAAGGCATACAACTCTGATGCATGCCTAGCACTCGAGCGATAACTCCCCAGCAGTCGGGTAACTTTGAACCGCAACTTGGACGAGCAAATCTGAAGCAGAACCTGAAGAGCAACTCCAAGTAATACCTTTGATGTGAACTTTGTAGCACTCTTAGAGGGTGCAACTTAGGGGCACAACCTTCAACTCGATCATGCGAGGCAACATTGTTGTAACTTCCGAGGCATAACTTCGAGACAAGAGCGAAGAACCTCATTAACAAGATCAGCCCTAAATTCAGGGAGATGGTTGCTATCTTCACGTGTGTTCTTTGTTAACAAAAGGCAGGAACGATCAGAAAAAAAATATTTCCAGTAATTCCTCTTGTTCAAACAAGAAGTTTCATTAGTCAGCTCGTTAAAACGTAGCTTCGAAAGTTTTTTTATCAATGCAGGATATTTTACACGCGTGTTCATTAAAATATAGCTAAGGTAGTTTTCTAATTCAAATTTCAATGTTTTAGCTCTGAGAAGCATACCTTTTTGAATGAAAGGTTTTTTATTTTGCAGCTTTAGAAGCATGGTCAGTGTTTTGATTAAAACGTTTCAGATTTCGAATTTTTAGATGCCTGCTCATCCTTTTAAAAAGTTTTAGATTTAGAAGTTTCAGAAGTGTGCAGATTAATTTCGAAGGGGATAAACTCAGAAGTTTTAGAAGCATGCTCACTTATTTCGAAAGATGTCAGCTTAGAATGTTCTGACAGCAAGCTCATTTCTTGACCTAAATCCTCGACAATTTCTTTAATTTAAGCAGGAAGTTTTACAAGCAAAGTAGTACGAGAGACGTTAATCCCTGGTTGATGTTCTCACCTGATTTGCCGTTGATGTCTTTGGCTTTTAGGTTACGGCACTTGATGATGGTCAGGGTGAGCTGGGAGTTGCTTGGCTGGTAGCAAAGGGAAGTCAAAATTTCTCCGCACTTGTTCTTCTCGAGAGGCCGCAGCGCTTTCCAAAACGTGTTGTTCTTTTCAGAGAAGTCCACCTGCACATGATGATTTTAGACCATGAGTCCTCGACTGTGTGATGCTGGTGGCAGAAAAAGTTATTTACAGGTCTCATCCGGAATTTTACTGCATTGAAAAAATATGGTTACAGTTCAACCCACAGCAACAGGTTACGCTCCTGCTGAGAGATGCTAGAAAAATTCAGGCAAAGGCTGTTTCCGAATCTCTGTATTAGAGATTCATGTTGCAAACAAAAATGGGCAAATTTTTTAATAAAAAGTTGAGATCACACTTTCGCAGTAGCGAAACTAAGGTCGCCTCTAACACAAACTGAAACTATCAAAATTAAGCATCAAAATAGCATAGATATGAATTCACCTATGATTAAAATACTGAACTAACAGCTGTTTTGTACTTTTGGCGATGCAATTTAGTTGAACACATTTCGGTTACAGATAAAATATAAAAAAAGACTACGATTGAGGTCAAACCCGTATGAAATTTATATTTTCTTCGGTAGAATCACAAAATGGGGTTAGTCCTGAAAACTGTTCTGAAAAAAATATAATTAGAGCTTTCCGATATTTTAAGCAATTAATTCTACATAAGCACCCCCAAAAAATGGTCGTGCTCTAAGCAAAGAATTCAAGGAATGGTGATCCTCGACAATTGGCGTGCCCGTTTTAAGCACTATTTGAAATGTGTTGACAATTTTTAGCCGAAAGACTTTGAAAGAAGTGCTGTTGACGCAAGAGCGTCGTTCAAAATAAGCACGTCATGCGTCGAGGACCGTCTGAGCGGCATTCGTTTGCCGTCGTTATGTTGCGGCCACTCAAGACAGACCTCCGCATGTGGAAGAGGAACCTTTGTTCCAGCTCGCGCCAGAACCAACCTTAAAGCTATATTGCTAAACAATATCAAACCACGCATTTGCCAGCCTTTGAGAGCGTCGACGGGCGCTTGTTCCTAAGACACCAATTTGAAGTTTTTACTTTATCGGCTGCAATAAGTTGCATGCTAAAAAATTCGCCAAAGAAATTGCTATTTTATGAAAAAGAAAGGCCTGTTCGGAAGCTAAGCCTAGCGCTTACAAAATACACGCTTTGCGATCAGACTCGGGGGAGAAGCTGTCGAGCTTCGAACATGAGCTTAAAGCTGCGGTCGAAGCATGTCATGCCTCTTTTCTAAGTTCCCTGTGCGTTTATGAGTACGCAAGAGAGAATACCTCGAAACTGCGAATTGAATGTATATAAATAAAAAAAGTCGTTAACGAGCATATACATGTGTAGTAATATCCTCTTTATCAAATACAATAGGGAGTTCACAAGGAATTTATCGATTTTGAACTAGTAGTGGTAGTAGTAGAAATAGTGGTAGTAGTGGGGGCTGTGATGGTAGTGGGGGTTGTGATGATAGTAGTAGTAGAGGTAGTAGCAGTAGTCGTACGGTTAGCAGCGCTCCAGTGACTCAGACTATCTCGCACCTAAAGAGAAGGGGCCATTTACTACGGACTTTCGAGAACGGAAATCTATGCCAAGGTATGGACCCACTCAAGGTGCGTTCCCACACAAGATCCCCTGTGCATAGAAACAGCAAGTTAAGAAGGAAAAGGAGGAAAAGATAAAGAATCACTAATCAAGGAAGCACGATAATGGAAAGAAGTAAGCAAGTGGGCACGAAAGATAGAAGTTCCGAAGTCCTAGCCAAAGCTGAGTCAACCTAACAATGTCTCCTGGGGATGCTAGTCCCTACAGAATAAGATAGACAAATCTGAAAACTTAACCCTATTACCTATAGCCTATCTTATGCCTCCTGAGGGGCAATTTAGCACTAATTTGATACGAAACGATTGTTCATATATTTTTGTTTGGTTGTCAAATTCCTCAACATTGATCAAGTGCTAATATTTGATATTTTTGTAATTACACTAAAATAAACTGATTTGCATTAATTGGATGTGCAATTCGCGTTCAGGGAGTTATCATTTTACTAGAGTTTTGAGATAATTAGAGTGATCCGTTTCTCGAGTGTCCGAAGTATCTGAAGCCTAGTCACTTTGGCCCAATAAAGGCACCATGTGAAAATTTTAATGCGAGTTTCATTCTCGTGACCGACCGTCCGAACCGACAGCAATGGAACACATTTTCGAATTTACGCGTCGAGGGGAGCTTCAGAGGACCTCGAATAGCACGCGAATTGCGCAACCATTCCCAAAGCTTGGTCATATTATCTCAATGAATAATAGGACGTGGTGAAGGTACGTGTGCAGCAGCCATTATCCCAACACCAAACGACACCGATATTATACAAACGATCAGTACCGCCACTTATTTGGTGAGGCCATTCTCGTCGCTGAACCTACTTTCCCTAATAAGTTGAAGATAATCATTTTCTTCATTAATTCGATGAACAGAAATGAATGATATAATATACAGAACGCTAGGACAAAAAATCCTGAAAGGAACCATTTGCGAGAGTCCCATTAATTTCTCGTGGAAAATCCCGAGATTAACCTTTTGTGGAACTCGCATCAGTTGTGGAGAGTCAAAGAGTGTGGAACTCTATCGTCCTCCTCATCCCGCTACGATGTTCAAACAAGAAAAATAAAAAGTTGGAATACTTAAGTTGCTTTTTCCTTTTACTGGAATTTCATCACAAGTTTTGCCGTGTAGCGAGGAGACAAATTGCAAGTCCGCATTTTTGTTGCGCCAGCAGCGAATGGTGCTGCAAAGGAGGCCACCTCACAGACGGGTCCCATCGGGTGGTCCCTAAAATCGAGATTAGCGCAGCCTCCGTCAACGGTTCATTGCACATAAAGTCTCCGGAATTCCATGATCGGATTATGAACGCTCATAAAACGTGGCGGGAAACGAATTTCCTCCCGTTCGCAGCAGCACAGCAAAGGTTATTAATGTTGAGAAGCAAAGACGAAAAAATGGAAATTGGATGGACTTGAAAAGGAGGAAAGATTATGAAGTAGATAGCTGGAATAGCCAAATGATTATTCATTATCCCAAAAAAGTATTCATTATGCTGAAAAAGCGACGAGAAAAGCGTTGCAACAAAAAGGTGATCTGGAAAGCAAATGTTGAAAAAAGCAACCGAAATATCAACCAAAAAACTAGGTAAATCAAGGGTCAAACATTTTGAAATTATCAATAGCAAAATTACACGGGCACGGAATTTATGAGAATTAAAAATTGCAGTAATAATGATATTGTAAATGATAGTAAAACGGTAGCAAAAGTATTGCAGCCTAAATTAACTAAAGTAGGTTTAGCTTCACTAGTTGGCTGTGCACACCTGAAGCAACACGAACCAACAATGTTTAACTAGTTCAGGAAGACGAGCTTCAGTGGAAAACCATGCCATCGCCTGCAGATGCGATTAATCAACGCATTAACGCTCATTTCTTTTGTTTTTCTCTGCAGAATGATGACATCATGGCGCACGAGTGGCCACATCTGACACGAGATCGCATCCAGAAGCTCCTCGCTAGTTGAGTTGAGGCGCTCTGAGCACCGTAACAAAGACGGGTCGGCCCGCGGGCCGTAATGGGGGGCGTCTCGCAGCTCGTTAGCGTCACCAGCGGTGCCCTCGAGAGCCCTACACGAACTTCCGAGGCTCATCAGGCGCAAGAGATGCTGGACTCCCACGTGGGCACGGAACGCAGAAATTCGACCAAAAAATGAGCACCAGGTCCTTGGTGGTATGAAGTAGTGTTCATATTTCATTTATGGTGGGAACGACTTATTGAGCCAATGATGAGCACATTAGCATGAGTGGCCATGTTCACTGGTAACAGCAAGGGCTTAGCTCCAATTTCGTGGTTGAAACAGACGGAAACTAACTTTACGAAAGAACCAAATGTGATGTGGTAGATATCGTCTAAAATTAATTTATTATGCAACTACCATGTCTGAACTTACCTGTTTGAAGAAATTTTTCCGCTGAATATAAACGTAAAAAGAAAGATTTCACAAATAAAAGTAACAAATGCACCAATAAAAAACAGGCAACATTATGAAGCAAAAAATTTACGTCAATTCTAGTTTGTTTCACAAGAGCAACACTGGACTGTTGTTTTCAGCTGACTCGACAAACGTGGAGGAAGGCAGGGCAGCGAAGGCGTATTGTGCATCGTTCGTCGCTGAATCCCAAGTTATAGCAAATCTGTGCCTGCGGGGAGCACTCTGGTGAATTGAGGGCAGGTGCTCCCCACAGCACTTTCGAAGGGGAAGTTAATGGACGTGGAATTAAAAGAAGTACAAGTTTCCTGCGGAAGAAAAGGGAACTTTGGGACGAGTCAGCGCTCGCTCTCTTTGGAATTACTTTGGAGAAACTCAAGACAGCGTGAATGTATTAATTGACAAACCTCAAGGGCCTCGAGCACTACTGTCGAGTGACTGATCAAAGAAGGATGAAACATTAACAGCGAAGTTCCAATCCCAGAATAAGACCTCAAAATCTCTAATTGACAACTGCAAGCTAAAACAATCTAATTAATTCTTCCAGTCTATATTTATGGCAGAAGTCAAACCATTTACAGCCGTGAGGTATCAATCTACGTAAGTTACATATTTGAGCACTGTATCAAGTTCCTTTTACTAGAGAGGAGAGACGTTCAGAAATTGAATTGTATTTTTCACATACACTCTGCATGACACGTGTCGAATCCTCCCCATAGACAATAAAGTATTTTTTACCTAAATTGATGTTGCACTAAAGTGTGACCACAGCCCAATTGCCCATTAATTAAGCGCTTATTGCTTGGTGTGAGTCAGGTCACAAGGTAGCTTAAATTTTACGTTACGTTAACATTACTTTAAAGGACGTAAATTCACCTGTCACCATCCGGGAACGAACAAGATGCGTAAACCACCTGTTGCAGTTTTACCAGTCGTATTTTTTATTCTAAGATTGAGTCAAACGTGCGTAATGCCAAGCAAAGAAAAACGTTACTTTACTGCAAAAATTAAGTTCAGGTCGTAAAAGGTTAAGCGTTTTTATTAAATCGTTCATTTATTGTTTTCATGTTCATTACGAACAGTATAGAAGTGTATTTACTGTTTAGCCTCACGATACTTAATACGAAATTCAATTTTTAGATACTTAATAGAATATGATCAAGCGTGGTGCACACATCGTTGTCTGCAATTTTTATGTTTATGATCAAGCGTGGTGCACATTGTGGTGACTCTCTGCATTCATTGTAGGTGAGCAGTAAGAGTGATGGAGTTGGTAAGGCAACTTTCGCGAGCTGGAGGTCTTCGCTGACAGAAGTGGACTACGAATCGTGAGAAAACACAGCCGTCTAATTTCCTGTGAAGCAGGACACGAATTAAAATGTACTTGAAGCTAATCATGGAAAACGCTTCAAAGATCACTTGGTCTTTCGAGTTAACTAGTTGACGTTTGCTTCATCCTGTGCTCGATATTCACTTCCAATAAATTTTTCAACGATCAATGGTTATTAAAACACGAGAGTAGAAATTTTTGCAGGGTAAAATTTAAGAAATTTTAGTTTTTTTACTTTCACGATCGAAACAATGAAGGATTATTTCGAGTCTGAAACGCTAAATTTCAAAATCAAATTTACAGCACCGCTAGATTTTGATTCATCATAGAAGTTCAGCGACGGACGGGTAAATGTGCTTCAGTTCCTCCTATGCGACATTATCTTGCAACTTAACGCTGAGCTAACTTCAAAATTTGAATCCCATTGATGCATCGAACTTTGATTTCTAGTTTGGAATTTGAACGTCCACTGCCATATAAAGGAAGAAATTCGAGCGCGGGTCCTCTCGACATCCCTAAACTCCACATCTTGCAGACAGAGCAGAGACGCTCCTCGTAACTTTCGAATTGCACTCAGAGGCTTAGGTGAAATTGCCCTCCCCTTCCTGAAATATTGATATCATGTCAGCCTGGAGTTCTGCAGAGGTAACGTTTTTCAAGGCAACTTCATTTGGTGTGCTGCGAAATTCAGCCCCGGCACATTCCTTGATCACAAACGTCGAGTAGCCCGAACGTGTTGAAGGTATTTCAGTCATTCGAAGCATCGCATCTCAGGTGGACTCTCTTCATGGACAGACGCATCATCGAGTGGCAAAAGCGGCAGCAGTACAAGCAGCAGTATGCGAGATGATGCAAGATTATCCAGTTTGTCAAACACTTGTGTTTTCTTGACTATGACATTCACGTTATACTGACAGTTTTGATAATCCAGAAAATGATTTCCAGTGTTGTTATAGATGCATTTTTAGTTATCATTGAAGTTGAGCCTATTTGATTGACAGTGGAGGGTACTTAGACTCATCCAATTGAAGCTGTTTTGAAACTCCGAACGCGACCCTGGCACGGGCCGTGTACATTCCGCAAGGCAGGCATCATCAAAATATTGGTCAGTGTATCAAAAACTGTTTTTATATAATCGCATTGGCCTTCATAATGTTAAATCATTTTATAATTTGTCATAGAAGAAAAATGTAACTATGTTCCATACAGAATACAGTGCATTCCAATTCATCTGACCACATTTGTTCCGGTCGCAACAAATGGCTGTTCCCGTTGAGGTACAAAGGGTCTCTCTTATGAAAGGTTGTGAGAGAACACTGCACGTGTAAGGATGTATTGATGAAGTATTTTAAGAACTGAGCGTGATTTCAAAATGCCTAACCTCCAAAAGTAATTGCGCAAATTGTAGATGAGGTCTAATAAAACATTAGAAGAAATTATTTCATTATGATGTGTACGTAGAGTTCATATAAAGTATTGCAATGAAGATGACGGTGAAAACAAATTGGTGTTCGGTGCAAGACGGAATGACATAGAAGACTTATTATAACCATGCCATTCATCAAAAATACTCGAGCTCACAACGGATTTTTTTTTTTCGAAATTAATAGAAGGCCCAACATAGTCTTCGCATGCACCAAAACATACTTGTCGGTTATTTTCATTGACAATTTGCATAAAATACTCGGAGATCATCAACGCATCTTTTTGCGTGCTCGTCAGCAATGAAATAAAAGTTTTGCTTTTGAAGGCTTGTTTCTTCTACATTTCCCGTTTCAATAGCATCCCGGTCGCTCCATAATTTGCTTGCAAAATTTGTTCGACACCATCATTTTCATCTCAATACTGAAGGTCGTTATCTACTTGTAAGAACTCTTGTATATTAGTAACTTTGTTAGTACAAAGTGCGTTCCTATTGTTTATTGCCGAAAAACGCTGCGTTCAATTTTTATCACCTGCACTTATCTTATCGACAAATTCGATAGCTTTAGGTTAGTGTTAGCGTAATGAGTTCCACACCTTTCTTTAGCACGATCGTAAACCATTTCTAGAGATCATTTCCAACTTTCAAATTAGTCCCGCGTCTATAGATTTTTCATGTCGCTACCGTATCTTTCGTACAAACGATTTTCCATTCACTGCGTAGCTCCTGTCCTTGCTTCATTAAGTAAACAATACTTGCTTTTGGTTAGCCCTGAATTTCCCCAAAATATCTCTGCGTGAAAACGTCTTTCTTCTGAACTCTTATCTTTACTAGAATTTCTATCTTTTCTTCCATTGTTAAATCTGTTCTTTTCACGAGATATTTTTTAGCCTCGGTAGGGGTGACGAGGATGAGCACGCCACTAGAACACTTGAGTTAGCAAAAGCCGGCACAAATTTGACCACGCATTCACAGTGGCACGCGAGACAACCCTTAAATTACAGTTTACTTCGCTAGAGGGAGCTGTATTTCAGAGTAAAATCTGTTCCAACCAATTTCGTGGCAATGAGCGACTGGTCACAATAACTAAGGAAGCGGAATGTGCTGTAGAATATTCCATTCAGGGTAGGTACTGCCTGGTGCAGCACTTGTACTAAGGTGTCGTCACGTCACGTGCCTGAAGTAAGCCCACGTCAGATTCGTACGACACGGCCTGCTGCATCAGTTGAGTGCACCGCAAGACATCCCTGTGGAAAGTCAAATTCTACAGGGAACTTAATTAAGCTGGACTGACCAACCAGCGCTCGTGAGACGCTTCCAGAAATTCTGATTCTGAACGAGTGTCCGAGAGCCACCCATAAGTTTTAACCCTTTCCCGATCAGATTATTTTGACGATGCGGCAGCATTCAGGTTCGTTCGAAAAGTAGCTGCATCATTTCACGCCTGTATAAAATGAGGCTACAATCAGCTTCTTACAAAAAGCCAGCAACATTCTTGTGAAAAGGACTTAGAAATCCATGTAGATGGTGAAGGGTTAATGTATGTGGAGGTATATTCCTTTTCATGATATCTGCTACTGAACTTTCGAATGCGAAGTAAATTTTGTCCTAATGAATGTGAATAATGCTCGTTCGAAAGCATTTTTAATAACAATAAAAAATGCTTCATAGTACAGGTCTATTTCTTTTTAGGAAGTCTGAAGGTGAACTCATGAAGTGTAAGGTAAATTTTATCAAAATGAATATGAATGATGTATTTTGAGTTTCTTTGCGATTAATAAAAAATACTTTGTTGTAAAGATATACTTCTCATCAGCAAGTCTGATGGTGAACTCTTTGAGTGTGAGGCGCAATGTGTGAGGGATAAGGTCTAGAAGTATTTTCAAAAGCTCATTTAACGATAACAAAAAACATGACTGTTTATAAAGTTAAAATTAAACTCAAACTTAACTAATCATTAAAACATGAACAACTGAAAGCCGTGCTCTCGATACAAGCTCAATTGTAGATATTTCACATTTTGAGATGACCAAAAAAACTCATATATTCTGATTGCGTTTTCATTTCAGAATTTTGGAAATAGACCCAAAAGCCTGGATACCAAACCGTTTTAAATTTAATTCATCGACCGATCTTCTTTAAGCAGCATGACGGCGACTCACTTTTTTTCGGATATTGAAATTCCATTTTGAGCGCTACAGAGCGGCCTCGTGCTGGAGATTGACTCGATCAGTCGCACCTAAATTGATCAGCCGTCACTGATCTCGTCACCGTCGACTGGGCTCCGAGGCTGCACGTCTCCTCATCTAAAATCCCAATTCGAACTTCGTCCGCACAAGTACTGTGAACGCGTCGCTGGAATTCTTGAGCAAAGAATTTAGAAATACCTTTGAACGAAGACTTTTAGTCTCGAAAAGAGCTTTTCATATGGGAGCATGTGAAGCTCTGTTAACCTACATATAGTGAGTATTATTAAAATGTATAGTCTGATATTGAACGAATTTTAACCCTTTAAATCCGTTGAGGAAGATATCGTTCTATTTCGTTTGGCTACGGTTAATTTTCGTACGAAGTCGAACGCAGCCGTGCACCCCGGGTACACAAGGCTGCTACCAGTTATTCTCAACAAGCTAAAGGTATCCTTTTTGCTACATAATTTCGTCCCTAAAGGGTTAAACTAAATTTTCTGCTCTTATAAATCGATATTAAACGAAGAACACGGGAAAGATTTAGCAGAAATGGTGCCACACGGGCGCCAAATTTCATGATTCCGGCTTGTTCCTCACGTTACAGACAGCTAAAAGAGGCAGTGCGTGCATTCCAATGAGACGAAAACTTGATGTGAGAAGATAAAAACACGACACATGTTCGCAACAACCTCCTGAGTAAAAGTTGCAGAAAGACAGTATATTTTGAGAGCTAATTCTTCATAATGATTCGTGCGACGATGCTATTTTGTGAAGGCAGTTTGTCCCACAGGTGGTTGACAACGCAGGAAACGTGCCTTCATGCACTGGAGACAGACTCGCCGAGTCGAGCTAGGGAGTCAGACGCATCTTCCCACAAGAGCTAAGTTCGCAGGATCGGCTAAAATTTAATCTCCTTTAGAGCATGTACTTAGAGTTTAGCAAAAATGAATGCTGATGCTAGTCTTCCATCTTTGTTCAGTCACTAGCGAGCTTGCGCACATCATTATCTCAGACGCAGGTAAGACAGGCTTCAACGCCAGAGCCTTTAATTATTTTTGAAGCATCGCCCTCCGAGCCCCATCATTGCTTTTACCTGAAGGCCGGCTTCGAACTTCAAATTTCATCGAGCAATAATTCGCATATTCCAAATGTCAATTAAGCTGACTGCTGATATATGACTGCAAAGAATTCGACGCGGTGCAAAAATATCGGTGGATTTTGGCCAGAAAAAGCCGGGCGGAGATTTAACGTAAGTGGGAATGAGAAGCACGGTGAAAGAACGCACGTGGGAAAAACTCAGCAAAGCGGCACTATTGAAAGAACGAAAGATCTCGGCGTTAGTCGATTTAGAAGCTCAAGAATTTTGCAAGGTGAGGATGTGAGAGGAGACACGTCATCTGTGCAGAATAATTTCTCCTGAAAATGAAAAGAAAGGGAAAGACCGTTTGAATTAAGTAGCTTATGATTAGGATTCAGAAAATAAAGGGAAAGACCATTTGAATTAAGTAGCGTATTATTAGGATTCCGAAAAGAAAGGGAAAGACCGTTTGAATTAAGTTGCATATGATTAGATTGAGAAAACAGAAATTCTGCTGATAACTCTTGTGACGTCCACGGAAAGGGCCGGCTTAATTAATCACTCAGACTCGTGTTCGTGTTTCATTATCGGGTTTGGGTATTTACAGGAGTATTTTACGAGTAGTTTATGAACGGTAACCAACTTAGCGTACGCGGTAGAGAGTGAAAATTGCGATTGTAGAAATAAAGTAAAGGCAAATGATAATTACTATTGTTAGGAGAGGTTCACGAAATCGACAAGCGCATAAACGAAGCATAATCCCACAGGATATATCAACTACATCTGTCTATAATTCAGCGTCTCGAGAACACCTGACGCCAAGTTTTGCATACATGAAAGCAAAACACGAGAGACGGTGCAGCTGCTGACCAAACACAACCTGTCAATCTGTAATATTTGCTCGGCATAGGTTGTAACTTATTAATACAGCCTTAGGGGGATATGAATTTGTATCAAATCGACACGCATGTTGTAAACAGCTGTGCTCTTATGATTTCAGGAATCAGTTTAAAACCTGAGTTATTAAATTAAATTATCAATTATTTACTTAGGAAATGCCTTGAACAACAAGTAATCCATCAATTCTTGATTAAACTCAGTTGACGCTCTCAATTTCATGGAATTAAAAAGACCAGTTATTCATGAAACCAGGTTGGGAGCCAGAATATGGGTTATAAATGCGATTAGCAATGACATTAGAATTAGAATACGTAACACGTTTCAGACATTAATGCTTTACGTTTCCAACGATATTGCCTTACGGTGAAAAGGGAAGAAGATCAAACAAAAATGTCAGTTGAACTCCGAGCAGACACTCGGCTCTCGCAAGAGAAAGAAGCGCAAATAAAAACTAAAACACTTTCATCCGTATAAAGCAAAAACAAGTCCGAAAGAAAATCCAGAAAAGAGGTTTATACGAGTGGAGATGGAAAGCATGCAGAGTCCCCACCGACGAATGCGATCCCTCCACAGCAGTTACTGAGGATCGAGGACAGAAAATAATCCGTTCTATCGCCATTAATATTGCTAAAGCGTACTGGCTATCTGCTATTTATCTGCTGGTGTGGCTTTACTGGTTAACTCGCTAAAATATATTTTCCTTTAGCGCATCCTCCTAAAGTGGTTCTGTTCAATTAATATAAAGGAAGTGAATAAGAAAGGACCCAGCTAAATATCTATCACTTATTGTATTAGGGGTTTAACCACCGTTACTAGATTATATGTGGTTCGAACAGCGAGACTCGGTTTCATTTTCAAGTTCATTTTCAGTTCCAGCTTGGTTCATGTCTAGTTTATGTGTGGATTTTTCATGCAATTGAAGTTATTAAAACCACTTGGTAGTCCTACCTAACCCCCGGGGATCTCAAAGTCAGGGAAATGCGCTGAAAGGCAATATCCTCTTCAGCTTACCCCCATTAGGAGACCTTGTCAAATAGAGGATTTGGAACTCCCACTTCATGTCATTCGATTCTATCTCAAGAACTTAAAATTATGTGACGTTTAGCATTTGATGTTCACTGCTTAAGTAATGAGTGAACAGCTCACAGATTACAGGAGGTAAAGAATAGATGAAAAGGAAGTAATAAAAGCTGCCTGAGTGACCCACACTTCTGGCAACTACTCGGTTGGCCAGGCTTCTAAGAGTGCCGTTTCAAACTAAAGTGAAGTCTTAATACTGAACTTTGGGAGAGACCTGCTCTACACAAACAACCTTGGAACCAAGAATAAATGCAATGGCGGAGGTGGCGGAGTATCCACGCTGATCCTATCAAAGGCCCAGAGGTACCGAGTCGAATGTTAGCGCCTGGTTTGTGGGCATCGTGAATTTCAACTCCGCTGTATTCAGCGGATTTAAGCTTTCACCGAGCGCTGAATTCACGCATGAAAGACTTGAATTGAACTTCGTCTCTGCGTAAGATTAAAGCTCTTAAATAGGAAATAACTACCCGTGCGTTGGTCACAGATCAACCACGAATTAATGTGAATTCTTAATTTTATTTGTATATATTAATCAGCCTAACGAGTTTTCTTGTCAGAGATTATACTCTCGCCGAGCCTGTCTCAAATTTGAGAAGCAGTTCTGAATTATACTGATAAACTATTCGTACATCAAAAGGTCGTTTCAGTTGAGCATTTCGTTCCAAACATATTTGAGATAATTTGATCGTACAAGAAGTGGAATGCGTATATGAGGAAAATGTTCATGCTTATCAGAAGATTCGATTAGATTATTAGTTAGTTTAAAGCTCCTTTCCCGCATGAAATGTGATTTAAAGAGAGCAAAAAGAAGGGACTATTTAGGATTGCCTTTCAAAAAGTTAGAATCTTTGCATAGGCTTGTTCCCGGACAGGATTCCATGTGCATAAAAACAGCAAGTCAAAAAGAATGAGGGAGTAAAAATGAAGAATAATCAGAGAAGAAGGGAAGAAAATAGAAAAAAGCAAAGTGGGAATGAAAGATAGAAGCCCCGAAGGCCTAGCTAAAGCTGAGGTAACCTCACCATGTCCCACTAACTGAACCGTATCGCCTATCCCATGAGCCGATGGGATATTTATCAGAAACTGAACAAATTATTTGCATAACGTGATCAGACATTCTTGAAAAAATGACTGTTGCTGCTTATCAAAGGTAGACTGATCTAAAAATAGATTCATCAGAAGAATTAGTGCAGGATAAAATATCGGAATGTCATTTCACCATGAAATAAGTCCGGTACTATTCTGACGTCATTTTGAGTGGAGTCCTGACATTGGAATGCCCGCGTGTGCGAAAGGCGAAGGCCAATTGAGAGCACGATATTTTTATCATACTACCACCCGTATTGCAATCGATCTATCTTATTCTTTGAAAATTACCATCCTAGATAAAGCGAAATCAGCGTTCGAGGAAAACAGTACGAAGGCGTCCGAGGTAAATGCAAAGGGTGGGACACGTGTTGACGAAGCTCTCACGGAGAACGTGCCTTTCTCATGTTCACCTGACTAATAGTCAAGAGCCATAAAGCTCCGTAGCATTCAATCAATGCCACTTCTTTCATCAAGTGTACTTGACTTGGTTGCTGAAAATCCATCAGAGCCAGCCTTTGCTCGCGACTCTCTCGACCTTCACTCTGCTGAAGAGTCCTAATTATCCTAAAAAGTGTAATCTCCGAGGCTGTCCATGCGCTTAGCTCGAGGGATCGTATGCGTAGAAAATGAGAGTAGTCTTCGGGTTCATTATACGCGATTTGTGCCTCATTAGTCGTATGATCCATCGCCCTATAAATCTATGTGCTACCTGATGACGTTCATTGCTTTTTTCAGAACACACGAGCTCCCATGTAATCAAACCAGTAGATGCGTTGCGACAAAAATGGAGGGACAAAATATTAATATGGTTCTTAAGATGGCTGGCTCCTATTTACGGTAACTCTGTCATGAGATGTTTTCTTCAGTATCACTGATACGGACTGCCTTTAACTGAGTCTCGCTATTAGTTTAGGAATACGGACCCGGGAATTTTTCAATCTAAATCCTTAAGAGCATGACAGAAGATTGACCAACCAAGCCGCAACAACTCTATTACTATACGGTGTCTCAAAAACATATATACCTCACTTTCAAGTGCTAATAAAATGGACCCCAATGAACCGATCTCATCATATTTGGTCTCATGAGATGTAGAAATTCATTTTATATCACACTATTGCAGAAGTTTTGCAAATTAAAAAAAAGCTTTGCATTTTGAAAACAATGCGGTGAACTCGAAATGAATTTTGTCCTAAATCCGAGGACACTGATTCATAATAAAAAAAATTAAGAATAACTGTAGATATGATATTGGATCGTATTTATTGTGATCTGTTTGGAAATGTTTTTATTTAAGCTTAACCCAATCCTTTCGAGATGCAACTGACAAAGAAGCAGCGAATTTTTTTAGTTAAGAGCTACAACAAACAAAAAGCTACCAACAAGGGTGCTAGCAATTTTCAGAATCTTTTCGTGGAGGGGCGTCTCTAACTAAATTAAAACCTTGTATCGTATCGTCTGCAAATTCAATGAAGAAGAAACTGTGTTCAATTTGAACAAGGGGAGACAAGGAAGAAAGAGAAGTGCTAGAACTCAAGAAAATATTAATATGGTTTCAGAAATGCTTCAAGAAAATTACAAAAACACGGCCGAAGAGAATTTTTTGTAGGTGTGATTTTTTTTATTTGCAAAATTTCTGCAATGGAGTGATACAGAATGAATTTCTGCATCCGATGAGACCAAGTATGTTAAATTCGGTTCATTGGAGTCCATTTTATTAGCACTTAAAAGCGAAGTATGCATTTTTTTGAGACACCCTGTACAGTGGAAGAAGGATAATAGATGGCAAAATATACGTTCAGCAATAAAAAAGAGGAAGCGGCCTTGTAAGCGTCAAGTCGTACGTATCCGGGATACCAAGGCATTCAATTTCTTAATACAACATAAGCATCATAATTCTTTGGTGAAGAAGGGCCATATTTGATAAGTAAACAGGATAGGATCAACAGTATTGAGGAGACGAGATGCTAAATGAATAGAGTGTGCTGTGTAGCGCAAGTAACAACGTGCTTGTCCCCCAGTCACGAGGTCTCTGGTTCGATACCCAAAGTTCTTCCCTTATGACAGAAGATAAAACACGATGTGCCTAAAAAAGGCGGCACATGAGTGGCGTGGTTCCTGGATAAAATCCAAGGTTTCCAAGAGCGTATGTGGTATGAGCCTCAAATGTTCAAGAACCTCCGAGCTATAATCAGATCTGAAGAGCTCGAAAATTAACTCCGAAAACCGAAAAAAGGTAAACGAGCAGCCAAGAATTAAAAACAATTGTCGATTGAAATGATCCTAGGGGTCACCGGTCGTCTAGAGAAACAACTTTTAAGACTAGAGAAAGGTAAACAAGCGGCCATTAATTGGAAACAGTTTTTATTGTCGATCGAGATGACCCAACGGGTTGAATAAAATACTATTGTTCGTCATTACAGTGTACGAGTAGAGCACTAGTGATTAACATTTAAACTTTCGTGCAAAAAAGGTGGCCGGTTAAAAACATTGACCCTGTAATATTTGATATTCTCATCCCTTCATGATGGAGTATGGACCACCCTCAGAGCAGGCACCATACAAAATTACGTTTCTTTACAGTACATAAAAACTGTTTCTTTGTTCAGCATCATCACCACGCTAGCCATTAGAATGTTAAAGATTTTCATTATATGTCATTGGACTGAAATGTGAATACAAGTAAATTTCATTTTAAGAGACACTGCCTACCATGAGGAGCAGGTACGGCACGTGCCTGTCCGTCACCCTGTATGGCAGCTTTTTTCTGAAAATACCTTCTCTGATTGATGCGAGCTTCGAATATGCGTTGTCGGTTGCAAAAACAACATGACAAAAATGGCGGCAAGAAGGCTTAGCTGGAATCACAAAGAGGACAGAACGAGTGGGACCTCCTCTTCATATGAACGAGAGCCTCTGTCTCACTAAACGAAGTAATTTCAGTTGTTCATGATAACAAGAAGGGACAATTGGATGCAAAAATTTAATTAGTTGGTCTTAACGCATGAAGAATTTTGAAAAAAATCTGAGGGTATAACCGAACGCATGACAAGTTGTAATAAGACAGTTATCGTTCACAACGATAATTTTAATACAAAACTGGCCTTGAAATCGACCTGTGGGCACGACGCATCGTCGTGATGATTGTCCCGCAGGCCAGCGAGGCAAAACAAAGACGAGGTAAAAAGCACAGGCTTTTGAAGATGCAGGACCCTTGGCGCAGGTCTCGAAAGCAGCTTATTTATGGCGCAGGAGCAACGAGTACTCGGAGG
Organism: Orchestia grillus; assembly: GCA_014899125.1. Lineage (NCBI taxonomy): Eukaryota > Metazoa > Arthropoda > Malacostraca > Amphipoda > Talitridae > Orchestia > Orchestia grillus. The sequence goes on from VOMN01043249.1 coordinate 41,331, forward strand.
CTCCTTGGTATCTTGACGCCCTGAAATTTCGGCTATAAACTGTTGAGATAAATTAGAATTTTTTTAACTAAGAATTACCAAAGTGGATGCATCAAACACACACGCACGTCTAACTCAGCGGGTGACTAAGTAAAAACTTCTACAATTTCAACAAGATCCTCGGCATGTGACCCACAGCCATCATTTGACCCTTATAAAAAACGTGTCAGGAAAGAATTAACCATATCCAAACAGGATTGATCGAATCTGTCCCTGTGAAAAACAAATTCAAAATGCAAATCAAAGGCTGGGACACTTTATTTCCCCGTGCATCAAATTCGCTCGTTTTGAGGAAGACTTGGACGGTATTGCGCGATGGAGCGCGAAGAGAGGAGCCTGTGGGGGGCAGGGAGAGCGGGTGCGGTGTTGACGGCCATCTCGGGCACCAAATTAGGCCTTCAGTCTCCCGCCTCCGCCTGAATCTGGCGCTGCTCATCTGTTTGCGGCGCTGGAAAACGTGATTATGGCGCGATCATGCCGGTGTCCAGCCGCACGTTTGACGGCTTCGTTGCAAGGCGAAGTGTTTGGCTGCCTCAACGAACGCAAGCCCGGCCAGAGAAGGAAGTGTTGCGGCGTGGACAAATTATTGCGATCCAATAAGCGGGGGACTGATGTCCTCGCATCAGGAGATCGTCCATCAACAACGAATTCGCTCCATATTTCATCCTGGAAATTTAACGGTCTGACAACGCAATGCCTATGAGAAAAAATTAGACAATAAGTACCCAACGGGCTACTGCTTTCAGGACTCTAATTAAAGGCCTAGGTTTTCCGATTATTTATTGTACTGAATTTACCGGTGCTCTCATTTACGTCCGATAAAGCCCTTGTCACAATACGTACGTATGGGCACTTACACGCAGTATAGTTCGAGAGATTGTCTGCATGGAGAAGCTTTCGAAATGAGAAGTTCAGAGCTATCTAAGGTGACAAAAGCAAAGCTTAGAAGATGCCCAGGAGCTAAAAAAACTCCCATCAATGGGGGCCAGAAAACTCAAGCCATCTACCGCAAAAAACGGATCGTTAGTTTTGAATTCTCGAAGAAAATGCATCCAAAAGTTGAGCTGGCAATCCAGTGACATTGCCCACACCTGCGCGTCCCATGGCGTGGCCACGCTGCGCATGAGGCGCGAGTTCTCATACCTGGCACACCAACTCCCAGAGAATGCGTTCACGAGCACAGGTATATCCACTCAGGAAGCTCATCCGCTAGTCGTACGTAGGTATACTTCATGTTCAATGAAGCAAATTCCATTTCAACTCATTCTTCTAGGTCAACCTAAAAACATTCAGCTAATCAAAATTAGCTGAAAATATTTATGTTATAAGCTTTTTAACCGTATGAGTAAGTTTGAAGTTATAATTTTTCCACTATATTGTTCATATATTTCAACCCTGCAGCGGTACGGACGCCTGCTACAGCTCTATTGTAACACAACAGTTGTACTGACGGCGTGCTGCATTGCTAGTTGCAATACTCCAGTTGTAGGAACAGCTTGTTACAAGGCTTGTTAGAGCCCTGCAGTGGTGTATATATATATATAGGGACGTTTTGCTGCAACACTGCAGTCGTGTAAACACAAGCTCTCGTTAGTTGCTTGCAAAGTGGACTGAATGCTGCGACTCCAGCCATGCCGCTTGATAACGCATGAAAACTTGAATGGAGAAAAGTCTTGCTTCAAGAAATCGATAATAAATACGCAGGGTATGATAAAATATCCTCACACGCTGGTTGGTATAATAAAAGCGAAACATAGTAGGGATGAATAAAAATATTTTATTTCAATATCAAATTTAAATAATATTGCGTTACACACACTCATTTAGAAAACAGGTAGTTAATTCTTTATCGTATTTCACTTTTATTAAACTGACAAGCGTGTCACATTATTTTACGGCACCAAACTTTTCGCAAGGACTCTGAGAAGGCCGGCGGTGCATTCATACGGTACGGTGAGAAGGCCGACGGTGCATTCTTGCGGTACGGTGAGAAGGCCGGCGGTGCATTCATGCAGTACGGTGAGAAGGCCGACAGTGCATCTATGTAACAGTGACCGCGTGAATGCAACAACCACGGCCATGAGATATCTCGGAATAGTTCGTTGAGGGTTCACAAGTTCTCAGGATTTATTCGAGTTTGAGTCACAATGTCGAGCTCGGTCGTCAGTCAGTCGCGACTTCAGCTGTGCGTTGCGGCGCTGGTAACCGACACAACGAGGGGAAAAAAGAGTCAATCGATGTTGCCCTAAATCTGAACATTGCATGCATTTTGAAGTGCCTCAACACCGGCACGGTTGCTATTAGAGAGGGGGAACATATTCGTAGCTCAAATGCGGTCTTCTCAATGAATTATCATTTTTAGCCATGCAAATATTGTTGGGGCACACAAGCAAAGGTTTGCAATTTTTTTGAAATACGACCTAAAAAATACCGTGAATATGCGTATCCCGTACGCATCGTCTGGCCCTCCGAGAAATAATGATATCCGATATCATTCCAAAATAACCAGGAATTCACCTTTTACAGGGTCACCCTATTAGGGGTGGACACTATTAAGAAAAAAAGGCTTTTCAGTTCATCGTCTCCTGTACAAAAATTCCTGATTGGGCAGGCGCGTTGCGGCTGGAAATCATGCTGAGAAATTAGCGGAAATGGTCATCAGACGCTTGTGCACGGAAATAGCGTCCATCCCCTTCAATGTAAGGATCGAGTAAATACAAGTGTGGATTTCCCCGTGGAACGCTGGATTTTTTTTGCAGGGTGAGGACATCTGAGACNACATGTACAAAACACGGTAATGTTGCAAAATATGCGTGATAAGAGTAGGATTTTCTGTTGAACTCGAGGGATATGATGGCAAAGTTCTGACAATAAAGTTGACAAGTTTCCTACGACGTGCCTCACCGAAGCGTCATATCACCTTTAGAAAAATGCCATCGTAGCAATAAACGACTCAACAGCGGCATGCCTCGTACTGGTTTTGACATGTTCACGTTGTTCGGAGGCAGTCACCATACTGCCAAGTCTTAATTCAGAATACGAGTAGATTGGATTCTTTTCAGACTCTTCATGAATCCTTATCGCACACATCTGTGCAGTCTTTCGAAGGCTTTCCGTTCTGCATCTCAGTACAGCTATGAGGTCTGATTCCCGGTTTGCGTTTCAGTACAGTTATGAGGTCTCGTCCCATCACCAGCGAAATATAACTGAGCGCTCGAGATAACTCCTCCTGTACCCTCCAAAAAAATATTCCTATTTCAATCTTCTCCATTTCGAGAAGAATCTACTCATTTACTGTGAATTTGACTATTCAACGGGAGAGCTCTCGTTTTAATTGCATCATTCAGCTCGGATTAATTAAGGCGAAAGACCAGCATCCAGGAGGGAGCCTCTGAACGTATTCTGACTACAGCAGCCATGGCTGACGGCAGAGCTCCTCGCTAGTCTACGTACTCGCTCACTCGGATTTCTTCCGAAGTCCCTTTTGTAGGGAATGCAATAATTTGTGATATTTTTCATTTGCTTTTTAGGACCACGGGAATATCCAAGTTCTTAGACCAAGAGGGCGATGCGTAGGTATAATTTTTTGTATTTTTAAATTTAACAAGACTCATTGACTGCATCGGACAAAAGATTCTTACATCGATAGTGCAACGTTATTTACGTGCTCCGCAAAAAAAAATGAAGGCACAAGAATTCATTCAAAATGCTTCCTTCCATCCACGTTCATGTTTTTCTGGAGTAGGCATGTTTTTACCGGCTTGTCAGAAGTAGGTACTGCTGTTTGAGATTCGACGTAATCCACGCAGTTGGTTTTCAAATTCAAGAAGTTCTGTGTAAGCTGTAAACCAACCGGACCATAAACAGCACAGCTGAGCTTCGCCTCAAGCTGCACTCGTTGAAAATTCAGGCTGCTTCAGCGCTTTTGTTTGAAGATGGACGCACGAAATGAGTTATTTTTATCGCTGCGAGATGAGTGCATACGAAGTGCCGTAGGAACGCGGTTAGTTTTCGTACCAGAAATAAACGACCAATTTTATGTCGCGGAAAAAAATTATGTAGAGGAAGAATATGCTTGGTTACTTTTCTAATAATTTAGGGTTAAATTTTCAGCTGGCAATACCGAGTTTATTTCTGTACTGGCTTAAAAACGTCAATTTTAGCGTCAGTATACTCCATACGCTTCCAACGAAGACACGCACTTCAGTCATAGGCCGGGCATCTTAGATGGCTCTTACAGTCCATTTCTGTTGGACTAAATTACAAATCTAAACAACTCCGAATTTTAAAGGGGCACTAGTCCAACGAACACAATGCACTCGCTGCCAGGAAACTGTGCTGTCGACGCCTCGCAGGAGGTGACCGCATCACAACCCCACTCCCGCTGGAGTAGCGGGCCTCTCAAAATTGAGTGAGCACGGAGAGAAAACGAAAGCGTCTCGCTAAATCTCAGAGATTTTATACTTAACTTATAAACCTGTGACGCATTCAAATGAACATGGTAATGGACGAGAAAAAAAACTGAATGACCTCGCGAAAAATAAAATCTATATCGTTCATTTCAATAAAAACTTGAAAAAATTTAAAGAATCTACTCATGACGAAATGTGGGATGACTTTTCACTGTAAACTGGACATTTGGGGACTAGAGATAGAATAACCTTTTCAACAGATTAGATTATTAGCTAGTTTAAACGGCCTAACTACATGAAATGTGATGCAAAGAGAGCGAACAAAAGATCCATTTAGTACGGACAGTACAGAACGGGAAATCAAGGAACAAGCTGTATTCCTGCACAGGATCTTACTGCATGGGAGCAGCAAGTTAGGAATGAAGGGGAAGGAACGAAAAAGAAGACATAGCGATAGAAGATGTGTAAATTCGAGGAACCAAGTGGACACGAAGCATAGAAGTCACGAAGGCCTATCTATAGCGTTAGTTACCTTAAAGTGGGCATCTCCAGTTCAATAATTCGGTTTACTGCGTACAACTCGAAACTTCGAGCAGCACTTGGACGAACCAAAACTTTGAAGCCGCGCCAGAAACACTGGCGCACAAACTCAATTTGTGACGGAGCCACACGCGAGTTTGGAGCTCGCTTGAGATGAAATCAAATCGTTCACGATAACTTTGAAGTTCACTTTTTTATGGTCTTTGGGTTACCAGTTTTTGTTTAGAATTTGCTTGTCAAGATTTTCTAAGCTGTGATGCTGGAAATGTACGAGTGAAATAACAATGAAAATCAGTCTAACAATTTGAGAATATTTCATTGGTAGTTGGAAGTAGCATCATCAAATTTAGAGATAGACTTGTCCCACACATACAACTAGTCGTGCAATGAGCGCAATTCTCTGCTCTGAAGACCTCGCTTCAGTGCAACAAATCAGAAATCTAGAGGATATCCCGTCATCAACCACTGAACAAAGAAGAGAACAAAGCAGACCTGCAGTGCCGGCCTCTTATCAGGCACAGCCCAAAAGCTTCTAAGCTCAGGAGAGCGAGTTTCCTTCCACACGGGCGGCGCTATTAAGGAAAAAGTCAAACCTTGAATGCTTTGCTGCTGATAAGTAAATAGTTGTAGAACTGTAGGCTTCATTTCGTTGGGCTTACAATTTTGTATAAAAAATTAACAGTTCGCCACTTGAATGACATACATTTTCCAAATTATCATTTTCTCAGGACAGTTGTCCTGACACGGCTCCCCTGGACTACAGCCGCAGTTAGGGGGGCAAATGGTAGGTCCAGCACTAATACAGTAGGAGGGGAAAATTCTGGGGCATTAGTTAGCTACAGCCAGCAAAATGACTGACTATGCGCTAACCCTCTTACAGATATGGTGAACTGAGAAACGTAACCGCAACAAAAAACAAAACTTTAATGCAAGAAATCGGAAAAAATGAGGAGCTTGATATTCACAACTCAGATGAGACTTGTGCAGATTAGTACAAATATCTCAGAGGAGAAATAATTTCCCCACTTAGACTGACATTCACTGATAGTAAAAGCGTACTCCTCTCAGGAGTGGAGCTCATGTATTTTACGTATCTCCCGCTAATGAGTCGTGCACACCGTTAGAAAATCTAATGACCCATTGAGGAGGGCTCCATTGAACTAGCCTGCATTAGCATTCCATTTATTCTCATCTTCACTCGCTCGCTATTTTGACTGACGCAGCACGCGCGAGTCCCAGCAGCGAAAAGACCAGTTGGACTGTTCGGGGATGCGTTAGATCTGTCGAGACGGACAAATGCTCTGGTCATGCAGACAGACGCTCGAGCGCGGCAATGCGCTTGCTAACGAGGGAGACCGCTGCGCAGCTCTCCCTAATTACCCTCTCATTGCGAGCGTGCTGGGCTTCTGTCGCGCAGATCAAGTGCAGCGTAAGGATCGTCAATGGACGGCAATGGGTGAAGTTCGAAATTCTAGCCAGGTGCTGGCTCAGCGATTCTAGGATAGAATTATAATTGCCATCTCATAAATTCCTACGCAAGCTTCAACTCGCGAGCGAGTTCAAATGCATGATGTGTTTGTAGCAGGTGCTAGCAGGTGGCCTTGTGAGGGGGTGTTGTTGGGAATGAGCAGGCCAGCAGACGTATAGGGGCAGGTCACCCGACAGTAGCAGGTCAGATCTCCACAATTTACAAAACCACAGCAGCAGCAGCGGTGCACCTTCGATTTACAGGGAGGAGCTGTAAAAGTTCTTTGAGTTTTTCTTGTAAAGTTTTCCATCTATATTAGAGAACAACTTTGTCGTGAAAAATTCTGTGTACGTCAACATTTCGTTCGACTCAGTCGCGCATTTTGCTCGGAAAGTTTTAAATAACACTTGAAGATCGACGTTTTTCGTAAGAGAAAGTTTTCACGAAAGGATTTTTGTTCTATGGTTGAAAAACTTAGAAAGGCGGATCTAGAACGCGGACACACTTTACTTTCATCGCATAGTTTGCCTGACTGATCCACTTTGAGCCCACCAAGAAATGTTGCATCACTTTCAGGTGGAGGACAAAATTAGAGCATCGGTCGCTAATTGACCGTCAAACCGGCGCTAAAAAGCAACATCGTCTCTTATCATTCGGACAGTATTCCACGAGAAAGTATATCCTGCTCGAAGGTGAGTGACTACACGATGCTTATTCAAATTCGACCGATACATTTTCAAAGGTTCATAGTAATAGAAGAGTTTCACTTGCAGACCAGTCACTCTACACTCTTCAAGCGAACAGCAACTGACTTCCTCTTTTGATGTGCTCCACCGCTCCCTTGATATTCCAACGACATAGCGCCATCCACCCGAGTCGCCAACATTTTATATCCTGCGGCATCAACTTGTCTGCTCGAACGAAGCATGAGGCAACTCCAGCGAATGTCATCGACGCCCGCAACATCGACTGCCCCAAGGCGGCCGCGGTCCCCTGCACCACTTGCTCCATCGCTCCAGCCCTCGGTAAAAATGGCGAAATTTCCGAGCTTGCTGTCGGAAACTCGTCACACAACCCTCGTGATCGTCGGAAAGCAAAGCTGCCTGTCGCAAATTTGCATGAGACAGCCGGAATTTTACCAGAGAAACTCCCACTTGTGATGGAAAAGCTTGAAATCGTACCAGAGAAGCTCACAATTACGATAGAAAGACTCTCAATTGGGCCGTAGAAGTTTGTAATTAAGCATGAGAAGCTCATAATTGTACTCGACTCGAGAGGCTCACAATCATGAAAAAAGATCGTAATTGCGCCTGAAAAATTCTCGATTGAGTAAAGAAGTATCGTAAATGTGCCAGAGCAACTCGCAATTCCGCTGCAGCACAAGTAAAGCAGCCTGCAGGTGTCCTCGCCGCTTCTGTACGCTGTTCTGTAGCTCAAATTGTAATCATGATGTACCCCTTTGCGACGGTTCTTGTTTATCTTATGAGTGATATTCCATAGAAACCAATAAATTCATCCGTAACTAATGATGTGCTGCACTTCTTTCAATCTGCTCGAGTGTAGAGTGAGGTCATGACTACAGGGTAATGGGTTAGGAATGAAGTTGAAGCGAAATTATCTTGTCGCATGAATTTCTATTAACAAAAGATTGTACTGCCACCAAGAGGCATTGGATTCGCGAAGTGTTGGAATTTAGGGTAAGCATGATCTCGTTATAATTAAACGCTCGATTGTCTCGACCATAAATCAACAGTGCAGGTTTCGACCTTTCATTGCACCTCAAGGGGCTATAAATTACCTGATAGCGCTATAAGTTACAATGAAGCTAGGATGCAGTGATGCAATGCTTGCAGGGAAGTTCAAACGAATTTCTGCAGCTGCTCACAGAACACATTGACATCATCAGCAGGAGCGTGGTGAGGGTGGTAGTAGTATCAGCAGTAGGAGACGTAGTAGTTGTTGTACTATTAAGGATAGCAGCGCTGTAGTAACTCGCACTGCCTCGCACCGAAAGAGAAGGGACCATTTAGTATGGACGTTGGAGAACGGGGAATTTATGCACAGGGTAGTGATCCCACACAGGATCCCTTGAGCGTAGAAACAACAAGTTAAGAAGGAAAAGGTTGTGAGGGCAAGGTTCTTCCACGGCTGCATGTGCTGCTCTCGAATAAGCCTTCAAACGCAGGTTATTACAATTTCTGTCTCAGGTATTGAACGACAATTTCCTGTAAGAGTGGGGATACCGTTGAAAATTTATACGAACTAAGCATCGTTGTGTATTGCATTATTTATTTTAAGAGTTTTCATTCGCAAACGTTTGATCTGAACGAGCCGTGCGTTAAAAGCGATACGATAGCGACGCTTGTGCCTCAGTCTTTTTGTTACCTTACTAGGAGGCAACTCCACGGCCCTCAATCTCACACAAATGTTTTTGTGGAAGAATATGCAAGGTTCTATCCAGAAACTAGTTTCTACCGTGAAACACAAGGACTCGAAAATAATAGAGGAAGGGTAAGCAGAACAATTATGTAGTCCGCAGTAAGGGTCTCATTTCACCGTGCGTTAAGAGCTCGCATTCGTAAGCGCTAGGAAAATAATTGTGATATTTTCCGTTGCACCTCAAGATATTTTTAGACGTTTTTCGACCTTAATTTTCATATCGAATGCGAGTCCCAATCTGCGCGCAATTAAGACGCGAAAAAATGAAGACGTGAAAAATTCTGAGTTGGCGACTATGAAGAGCGGCCATTAGCGTGGGGAGCTCGGGAGCGACATTCGAGAGCGCGCAGCAAGAAGACCTCGCGCTGTAGTAGAGGCTCAATTTGACCGTAACTGGGACGGTGAAATTGGCCATCAAGCTTCCAAAGACGCCTTTTGAGCTCTGCGGAGCAGTGACTGAAATGGCGGCACACCGAGGAACAGTGTTGAACAGCAAACGCGGGGAGTGTACACAAGGAAAAAGTGAAAGGCTCATCAAAGTCAACAAGAAAGATGGCATCAAAGCAAACGAGAAAGATGGCGTCAAGCAAACGAGAAAGATGGCATCAAATCAAACGAGAAAGATGGCATCAAATCAAACGAGAAAGGGGCATCAAATGAGACGAGAAAGATGGCATCAAATCAAACGAGAAAGATGGCATCAAAGCGAACGAGAAAGATGGCATCAAAGCGAACGAGAAAGATGGCATCAAATCAAACGAGGAAGATGGCATCAAAGCAAGCGAGAAAGATGGCATCAAAGC